>JAVTVY010033517.1:0-145014 GCA_036873755.1 Hanleya hanleyi
AGTGGCGCCACCTACATGCAGATCTTGCTGAAACGTAATACCAACAGACGTCTTGTCGCAAAGAATGCAGATGCCAAATTTCGGAGGAATCCGACAAAGCATTTAGGAGTTATTGCTTACGAAGTATTTGCACGGACATGTCCGTGCATGCACGGACACATAGAAGCAAGACCCCAGTGGCGCCACCTACAGGCAGATCTTGCTGAAACGTAATACCAAGAGACGTCTTGTCGCAAAGAATGCAGATGCCAAATTTCGGAGGAATCCGACAAAGCATTTAGAAGTTATTGCTTACGAAGTATTTGCACGGACATGTCCGTGCACGGACACATAGAAGCAAGACCCCAGTGGCGCCACCTACAGGCGGATCTTGCTGAAACATAATACCAAGAGACGTCTTGTCGCAAAGAATGCAGATGCCAAATTTCGGAGGAATCCGACAAAGCATTTAGAAGTTATTGCTTACGAAGTATTTGCACGGACATGTCCGGCATGCACGGACACATAGAAGCAAGAACCATTTTAAAGCCGCGTTGCGGCGGGGGACAAAAACAAACAAGGGCTTATTTGATATTGTCGACTCCCACATCGGAGTTAAACAGTGGCGCATGTGCGGTCTACCCTTTTTAATGTATATCTCGATGATGTACAATACTATCTATCTACAGATGATGTACACGCCCATGTTTTAAATGATGTTTAATTACGCATATACCGTTGTAGACTATTTGATATTGCTATCTGAAACACCGGACGGACTTCAACATATTCTTAATAAATTGCTGAAGAAAGTAGGACTGGTGATCAGTTCGGACATTTTATCAGTAGTATCTATTTTGCTTCCCTTTTAAAAAAATACAGCAATACATTGATAAGGACAAATAACCCATTGCTACCCGAATATTGAGAAAAATTGGCTGCTATATTTCATCAAATTTGTGAAGCAAAAACCCTCAAGATGGCCTTACAAGCGACGGGAAGACTATTTATATCATGAAATATTGCTTATCTTTTAAGACTTCCTTCATGTCTTCAGAGATTGGATAAATACATGTATGTGAGAGGTGTGAATAAACTAACCACGTCTGGCGACTAAAAATCAAAATTAAGACTGTACATGAAAGCCTCTCGCGGCACCTCACATTAAGACTAGAACATGGAGAATTTTAAGACGTAGCGTTTATTTGGGGTGTCCATGTGCCGCCTATGAAATACATGTATCCACATCGCTTCTACTACCGGCTTAGGCGGAAGCGGAAACACTAGGTCGAGAGCTGTCTAGACAGATCAGCTCAAATAAGTAACTCATCTGATGTTAATGGATGAACATCAAGGAAGTCGAATGGAGTGAATGTCTCAACATGGGTTAAAAACATGGTAAATACAAGAATACACAGAAATCCTAACTCTAAAAAAAAAATGCCCGACTATAAGTTACAACAAAGGGCATGTTGTATTTCGGTATTGTTCCGGTGTGAAGGCGACTACGTCCTCCCCGGATACTAGTTAGTCCGATTGTTACCAGCATTTGAATTCTCGACGCACATTTATTCGAAATACATTTCCTCGCTGAAAAAAAAAACATTAAAGCGAAGATAACAAAATTTGTCGAACCGATCTTCCTTTTGTGCCGACTATTTTTGGGGGGATACATGTGCTGGCGTGATTCCCCATAAAACATCATCGACATTGTTAAGTTTACTTTTTCACATTCGCCGATGACGATTTTGCTTTACACAGTTCTAACTCACAGGTTAGGGGATTTTTTGTTCCATGAATACATCTGATTTGTGACTCATTCACAGACTGCAGATTTTCAATACGGCCTCTCTACTGCCGAATCAATTGCGTATTTCCCTCGTGTCTGATACCATCGTAACTATAGAATTGCCTCAAATTGAAGAGAGTGGGACAAGTAATTGCATTTTAGTGACCCAACAACCACGACTTAACGTGCAGTATCATCTGAACAATTGTTTAACATTTGTCCTAACAGATCTGAAGAAATAGGTCCCCTGATGTAAAAAGTTGTTTCCGGTAATCGATTTGGGAAATTGGGTGTAATTTCTCTTGGGATTTTTTGGAAGAAACTATTAAATGAACGACAGCCGAAGCAAAAATAACAAGTTCAGTGAGAAAACAAAATCTGTTCCAAAAAATGTTTCCTAAATCAATTCACCGGGTGACATCATGTCGTTTAGCTGCATTTTAGTATCTACCACGGTTTCCCATATCATCCAGGGATGCATAGAGCGGTGAAGTCATGTGAAGTCATGTGACGCAGTCAGTATGTCGGCACCTCTTCCCACTTCCCTTATATGTGTTGTAATTATGTACTATCACTTTCTGGACAGTAATATATCACTGGGATCTGCATATGGCCTATACATATCTCGCCTAGTAGCATTTGCTAGATCCTGTGTTAAATGTGACGATTTTAATCAACGTCACAAAACATTGACACAAAAACTTATGGACAAGTGCTATACCACCAAGCGCCTCCACTCAAAGTTTCTCAAATTTGGCGATAAATATCGCATGTTGATAGCAAAATACTAGCGTGTTTGGCGTTACGTTTCGTAACTTCCGCTAATTCCGCTTAATCCGGGGCTAGGAGCCGTGTGAATCCATGTTCCTCAAAATCCTCTGGTTCTCGTATGAACAGACACAATCAAAGCGTGACTGAGATACATCATTCTCTTGATGACGACTTTACAACGAATATCATTTGGAGTAAGAATACTGATCAGCGATACGGATTTGATATTTTTGGAAAATCATGATGTTTTGTCGGTATCATTGAAAACTGTTGACCGCTTCTCTCTTGCAGGAAACTAGCCTATGTTCATGTATGCTCTGATTGTCTTTTTGAATTTGGTGCTAATGCTGTTTTATGCAATATGGTATAGATCTTTGGATTATGACCGGCGGCTGAATTATGAATGACGGACCAGACGCTTGTAATTCTAGTATCTGTTGTTCTTACCGTTAGTCACACAGAAAGCCACCGTATCAGGGTATTTACCTATAGATACCGTTCAAAATATAAAGGCAATGAAGTCGATTGATAATGTGGATATTTGATATTTGTTGGCCAGTTTTTGAAAACCAAAAATATAACATAGATTAGTGTCAGCTTTGTACAGCAAGCGTCTCTCTCTCTCTCTCTCTCTCTCTCTCTCTCTCTCTCTCGTTTCCTGAAGAAAAAATCAAATTGTAGGCACATAGGGCATTCGGACCGGCCAAGTGAAAATTAACGAATGGGTATGATTCACTCTCGGAATAGCTTAACATGAATTTCTTATAAATATCCAAACCGCACACACCGGAACGTCCTTGGCACTTGACTGAAAACCAAAACATGTTATTGTTGAAGCATGAACCGTCGAAGTATTTTGAATTGATGTCTAAATGTACTGACAATCGCGCAAGTTGTGACCCATAATATCATAAAATAGCAAATTATTAGTATTAACATTGAACTTATCGCATGTTTTAGTTATATAGTCGCAGTATATACATGTAGTCATGGTTTTGTTTTCGAATCTACCAGTCACATACTGACTAGTCATGCGATCCATTTAGAAGTCACTTGAACTCCATGACCTTCGAGGGATATCTGTCCCCGGAGAACTCCGAAAAGTTGCGGATGGCGTGTGAGGTTGCTTTCAGTTTGTCGAAGCGTGGTAAGAACATATGTAGTGTCATTGGCAACTTATCGAGAATCTCCGGTGGCAAATATCCCTCGAATGACATGGACCTCGTATTGAAATATCTCGACATCATGTGACTTCTGAATAGATCATGTGACTACCATATGACCCAACAAATATATCCCATAGGGCTTGCCTGATTTATCACAAATAAAAACGGTTGTACTGTGAACTTGCATATGCATCATGTTGTTTAGATCCACGTTGGATAAGGCCAACTCCATAGAGGAGCCTCAGATAGAGTGCTTAACCGAGTGGAGATAATTTGAGCTTTTGTATCGAATTACCTCCCTCAACACCACTTGAATATGCCTGAATTGTGTTAACCGACGCTAGGTGGCGCAATAATACTGACCACCCATGTCGATAGTTCCCTATTTTGTGGACCTACCCACAGCAGCGCTGATTGTTGGCCGAGATATAACTGGCGGTTTGCGAATTTCTATTTGAAGAAATCCTCCATTATTCCACCTCTTGGAATTCGTATGAAACCACACATTCTAGCAGCTGGTATTAAGCTTAGTCAAATTTTACCTAACAAGCTCTTACCAATTCTACCATGGCAGTTAGCTAAACCAAAGCAGATATTACACTAACGAAATATAAAAAGGCAAACACGAGCCAGCTCGTGTATACACAATATTTTGGTCTGCTGAGAGAAAAATACAGATCACATCAGGTTATTTATACAGATGGCTCTAAAGATGGTGAGAGAGTAGCGTGTGCTACTATCTTTAGTTCCAAAACTAAAACCTGGCGACTACAAGGTAAAATTTCGATGTTCACTGCAGAAGCAAAAGCTGTATTGTCCACTTTGGAAGGTATTGGGTCCACTAAAAGGAAAAAAATATGTCATATTCTCAGATTCACTGTCATGCATTCAAGCGATTAAAAGTGGAACTTCAACTCATCCCACCATCTTGAATATTGTACAATTATATGATTGTAGATTTGATAAACTGATTGATATTGTGTTTTGTTGGTGGCCCAGTCACGTTGACATCATAGGTAATACTGAGGCTGATAGAATGCCCTAGATAAAGGCAGCCCTAGATAATGAGGTTGATCCTGTTGGAATCCCATATACTATTTCAAACCCTCTATCCGTACTTATGTGAGAAAGATGTTTCAATCTTTTTGGGATGCTGTGAATAATTACAAACTTCAAGAGTTAAAAAAAACTGTAGGTTATACTCATCTGAACAGCCAGAAACGTTTCGATCAAGCCATGATCAGGCGATGTAGAATCAGTAATACACGATTAACTCACGAACATTTACTAAAAAAGAGCCAGTCCCAAGGTGTATTTCATGTCATGAAGATATCACAGTGAAATATATTCTTATCGACTGTATAGATTTTAAGATTGTAAGAGATTCTTTTCCGAGCGACTACTTTGGAACATCTTTTTGGTCGAGTGAGGGAGGACTGTGTCTCTGGGTTATTTGAGAGAAATCGGTTTGTTGCATAAGTTTTAGTGCATTTAGTTGCATGTTTTGGATTGCTAAGTCATAAACTTAAATACTTAGAATTTTGTTTGATCGTCGCTATTGTTGAACGCGACGTTAAACCGTAATTCTCTCTCTCTTTCTCCATAACTGGCAAATAAGAAAACAAACTATGACGTGATTGGAGCTGTATAGCTTAAATATGCGATTGATGTTAAAACTAATACTTTGTGATATTATATATTCTTGGGTTATATGATACAGGCTTATCAGCACATTTGTGGTCGTAAATATCCGCTCTGCTTTTTCAAATGAAGTTGTTTCTTCCTATATTTTAATCAGCCAAACTTCTCTTATGTCCACGATGTAATGCTCATTAAATTCTTTATTCTGGGGAGATTTATATCTCGCTATCATATAGTGATGCCGCTGAATACGGTGATTATAAAGTGCATCCAGTTTGTCCCTATAGCATCGTTCACGAAATCATATCTGGTTACGCTATCAAGTTTCGGTTTGTCGTCAAAGTAAGAACCACAATCAAACCTAGTTCTAACAAACACCCTTATTAAACAACAACCTTAACGATCACAGCATAAAAAAATACCTGTGTGATACAATGTTCAATTTTCTTTATTAAACTATCGTCTGCCTTTAATCATATTCTCTGTTTCTCCAAGATGTTCGTTTAAATCAGGTCTGGCTGTATGTAATACGTATTACAGGAGCATCCGCCTTCCCGAAATACTGTAGCAACTCTTCGCTGCATTAAACCACGATATAACTTTGGGAATTTGGCTGTGCTAGAGACTTTTTGCAATGTGTTCGCATTTACAATGTAAGAAGGGTTTCATGATTATGTCTAAGCATCGTTTAAAAAATACCTCTTGAGAAGATTACAATATTACATCACTGTGAGAACTGTGTTTAGATTCTCCGATAGAACCGACTCAAATATAAGCGGTAAGAGGTGCCCAGCTAACTCAACAATAAAACTGCGACCGTCAAGCAGAGAATATGTTTTTAAGTTAACCCTGTCACGACAGAACATTTGAGAGGCGCAAATCCGTGATTTCATTGCCTATCATACTGAGGTTATTTTGAGGCTATTCGCATACCACTCTGAGCGAAGCTACCAACAAAGTAATGTGTTAGTATTTTTTCTTAAAATGTTAGATTTTCCATGAATAAAAGTGTACAGAAAGAATTTTGTTTTACATCATATGATTATTTTCTAATTTATTATGGGGTTTTTTTTCGGAGAAAATAGCATAACTAAAAATTATCTGATCGAAAAAGTGATTTTTTAGAATATGACGTCGTTGTGCCGTCATCAAAGCGGCTATCTTGGGTTTCTGACCCCACGATATATTATGGGAAGTTTCAGACCCCTCTCACGAAGTAAAAGCAATTTTTAGTGCATTGGAGGGTGTGCAATGGTCCCAGAAATAGCACAGAAATAGCCCAGGCCAAGTATGGTTAATATATTTAAACCCCCACGCGGGCTAGTCGATATCTGACATCAACCTAATGCGAGCATGATCATCCATCACGCTTTACTGGCACCGGTTTACTTTTTCTATGGACGTTACACACCTGATTGAAGTTTCGCTTTCCATTTCTGGGGAAAAGGCGATGTTCTAATAAAATTATAAAAGTGCGAAACTAATCCTTGAAATATTGTTTTCTTCAAGAGCGATATGTAGCATTACATTTATTTACATTACATTATTTGAACGTGAACACATACGGCTAACAAACAAAACAGCTTGCGCAAAATCCGTAAACTATCTGTAGCGGCAGGAAACCTCTCTCCTCGAGCGCCTTTCTCTATATCCATGTTATTCAGACAATCCCAAAGCGACAGAAAATCAGATTGCTTTTAGGGGTTACGCGGCGTGAAGAGGATCTTCTAAATTGGGTAATATTTTTCTCTTGCTAGCAGTGTTTACCCAAGTAGAACAATACAGCCCGCTCAAATATTGGGTTATTGTCAAGAACGGGACGTCGAACGTTGCTTCTTCATTCTGATTACGAGCATCGGTAACGTTGTTAATGACGATAGCCTTTTAAATATCTGTTTTATCTGTTCACCATTATGCTCCAACGAATCCCGTTAAGTGGTGAACCAATACAATTATTATTTGCAATACGTGGTCAGGACAATTAGCAAGCGTCGGATTCGACATTCGATAATCAACCGTCGTCCAAGATGAATTTCCGCGTAATAATCTAAAGGTCTATTTTCTATGAGAATTGGCACCATTCCAAAGTGGATGAAAGACAAATAATAAAACTACAGGATAATTTCCCACAAGAGGGAAGCGGTCAACAGTTTCCAATGATGCCAGCAAGACATAATGATGTTCTATATATAAAATAACTGGCCATTAATCTTTATCCAAATGAATGCCACTCAGTCACGCTTTGAATTTTGTTCTTCATAACTGCCAGCAAGGAAAACATTTGAACACCCTGGAGATGTAATACACTTGATATTCATACGGCCCCAAGTTCCGGATTAAGCGGAATCAATCACAGATTGCGATCGTCTTTTGCCGTCATTGTACGATTATATTTTTCACAGAATTTGAGAAACATTGAACCATTGATAGAAAAGCCCCGTTTGACAAGTTGCTGCACTGATATTCCGCGAAGTTGATTAAAATCGCCACAATCTTCACATGATCTAGCAAATGCCACCAGTTTATGTGTATACGCCATGTGCAAGTCCTTCTGGAATATTGTATATGTATACCATTCGCACTGAGTATAGAATATTGGAATAGCATGCGCGCGGAGGAAGGGTTAAAAGAGTCCGTCAGTCATACGAGGTAGGGCACGACGGGGATCCATTTTATTTCCCTGTTTGGACAGAAAGTTTAAATTTGATATAGCAAATCTGCCAGGATTTTATTCACGCTGATCCAACTGCAATATAATATTTATTTGTATATTTTTATGTCTGATGAATAAAGTCTTCAAAATATTCCGTTGCTATCTGAATTAGGACAAACTCTACTATTTCATCGTGCATTTGTACATATAGTATAACAGATAAAAGCTACTATGTGGTATTACAAGAGATGAGAACACCGTTGAAACAATAAAATATCCCTACATGCAGTTTCGTTTTTATGTATTTATTGTCTTTAGCAGCGAAGGGGAAGACATGTAGATATCTACAATGTTCGCCTTTCGAAACGTGATATTCAGTCGAATATATCTTGTTGGACAGGGACCCACATTGCTTTCGTGATATGATGGAGTATCATTCGCAATAGTATCTGCGAGTTCTTTCGGTGTAAAGATTGTCACTGAGAATGCGTTGTCGAAGTATTTTGACTAAAATTATACCGGATCATTTTCCAGATATACCGTTTGTGGATCCACCCGAGTTATTCGGTTTGACTGGCGTGTGATGCTCCGATGTAAAAGGATTATTCATTCTTCTAGAAAGCGTAGGTTGTCCTCTTACTCTTAACGAGGAATTCTCAACAAAAATTTACACTGATCGCATATCCTTCCTTCTGATATATTGGAAGGAATATGCAAAATACATAGGAATTGTGTTCCATTCGTCCAGACCAGCTCTGGTTACTTCGAGCTAATCATGAGAAGGACTTCACAAATAATCGAAGTAATCTTATTATTTCGCATCCCAAATCTCAATATGTGACCCGTGACTAGGGTCACATATTGACTCTTGACTGGAACTTATACACGTCGGGGGGCTATAGTTGTGATTGTGAATCGTCGAACTTTATCTATACACCATGCAAACATGTTGTGACTGGTGACCTTGATGTGGTGAGTGATAATGACCTAAGATTACTCCTGATGAAGGGACCTAAATATAGAGAGCCGAGAAATATAAATCTGAAGGCCGGCCAGAAGATAGTCCTGTCTGCTTTGGAACAGTACGTTATTGATTGGTCTAAGCGAGAAAAAGTTGAACCTACAGTACTCGATGATTGGCTGGACCTCACCAAGAGCAAGGTCGTTGAAACAATCCGCCATATTGACAGAAGTACCCTTCCCCAAGCAAAAGAAGTACTGAGAAGCCCCAATTCGCAAGAAGTTCTAGCAAATCTCCAGAGTAAATTCGTCATAGTCCCAGCAGATAAAGCTCCAAATAATATAATATTCATATGTAAATATTACTATTACCAGGTGCTGGTTGAAGAATTGAGTGTAAACATATCGTCATCAAAAACGTCTACTTACTCTCAAACTGCATTTACTCTGGAAGATTTATTTAACAATCACAAAACGTTTCTCAAGGGAAGAGGTATTTGTCTTCCAACCAAACATAACGATATACCAAAAGTATACTGGACTCCCAAAATGCATAAATCACCATACAAAGCTAGATGCATAGCTGGTTCTAGAAGCTGCATCACCAAGCTTCTTTCAACCCTGTTGACGAGGGCCCTTCAGGAAGTAAACGCATATTGGGAAAGGTATTGCGCCACTAATTCTAAAAACTCTGGCGTTGAATGTATGTGGATATTGAAAAACTCAAAATGTCTTACGGAAGAACTTGATGCTAAAGGTCACATACCGTATAGACATGTATCCACATGGGATTTCTCGACTCTCTATACCACAATCCCTAATAAGGACCTTATTGACCGGCTAAGTTCATTAATAGTATCTGTGTTCAAGAAAACTGATCGTAGATACATTAATGCCGGAAACCATAAAGCATTCTTTAGCTCTACTACGTACAAGAGATATAATTCATGGGATGTTTTTTTGTTTATAGAGTTGCTTGAATTTCTCATTAAAAATGTCTATGCGAAATTTGGCAACACAATATATCAACAGCATAGGTATTCCAATAGGTACTAATTGTGCACCGCTATTGGCTGACCTATATCTGTTCTTTTATGAATATGACTATATGCAGGCGCTTTCAAATTACAAGCGTCTAGTCCGTCATTCATAATCCAGCCGTCGTCCATTAGAGAATATCCGCGTCCATAATCCAAAGACCTATTCCATATTCCATATAACAGTATTAGCACCAAATTCAAAAGACAATCATAGTATACATAAACATAGGCTTGTTTCCTGCAAGAGAGAAGCGGTCAACAGTTTTCAATGATGCCAGCAAGACATCATGATGTTCCAAAAATATCAAATCAGTATCGCTGATCAGTATTCTTAATCCATAATAGTCGATCCATTCAAAGCCCGTTCCTTCTCATTCACCAAACGCTATTTCGACGATCTTCTCGCTGTGGATAATCGCTATATAAATGACGTAGTCTGGTAGCCACTCGCGAGAACATGTCATTCCGTAGCACCCCACGCGTAGATTTTGTTTGACTTCTTTTTCATGAAGATCAACATCTCCCGGTCAGTTAAATACCTGATGTAGATATCTACGGTGATGCCTAAGGTTGCTACATGCAATTGTTTGATGCTGACTGGTTTTGAAAAATTTAAAACCGGAATGCGGGTAGGGGTAATGCAGCCCTCATATTTTTATTACCTCTGCGTTTCGCGATCTGAAACTTACACAAATTTACCTCCGAATAATGACCGTTCAGATAAAATAGTCCACATTCCTCTAGCTAATATAGCCACGCCATAGTGACGTCATAAGCTCAAGAAGCCTTTGTCTCATGAATTTTGGGAAATATTTTCTCCGATTTTCTCGGTTTCTTTCGCAGTAATCCATTCTTGATGATATTTGACATATAATCTTGAAAGATATATGTCTACCGTTTAATTCTAGACCAAATACTTCTTTCTACTAAGTCCCGTTTGACCTCAGCATGGATTCATATAGATGTTATCCGGTCATGACACCATTAAATCCAAATGGGAGTAGGGGAGATTACCCTGCCATATTTTCTTTATTTCGCGGTTTATCATACTGAAATGCTCCACGCATTGCTTCTGGATATCGACCTGAAAGATAGAGTAATCAGACTTCCGGTAACTGCTTCAATTTCGTCACTATGACGTCATGAATCTAGAAATTGTATTTTTCCTTTATTTGTGTCTGATTATCGCGCCTTGTTCTGTTTTTTTTTCTTTCTTTATTTCTATAAAATGTTCCGCTTATATCTGGATAGTGTTTCAAAGGGTTTTATTTGAACCAAGTGTTGTACAGAAGTAAATTAATATAATTAATTAAGTGACAAACTAATAATCTGGCCTGAAATAAGACAGAAAACAAAATCTGATTGAGTGTGTCCCACAAAAATCGGGGTTAGTTGGAATTCCTCATGTCTCTTGTCCACTCAAGGTTATATTGTGAAAACTTGGATTATAATGAATTTTGCATCGGTATACGTAACTTTAAGACAATCACATTAAGGGATTGGGAGGAAACATTAATTGTAATGAATAAGAAACGACTTTATTACTGGAGATGGTCTGTTTGCTCAATCTTGTTTGCAATGAAATATGGGTAGAATCGAAATGGCGACCGTGTTGGGATGGTCCGATATCTCGGTAAACTAAGGTGGTATCGGGGCCGTGGGGATACTTCATAGTCTCCACATGAACATCTGCAATAAAAGCGCGGCCGAGATACTTAGGCTACGTTCGAGAATCCACCTCATTCTTGGGTCTGAATGTGAGGCGCCGAGGGAAGCCGAGTCATATGGTGGCCTTTTAGTTGCCAGACGTCGTCAATTTTCCCCACCTTTCTGCATATCGCTCCAATGTATTACCTGTATATGGTAGGTATCTGCTGCTGGATTGTTAGTCTCCGAGGCCCGCTGCCTGTACGTGTCATTCGACAAAAATATGTAGGTTTATTATTTTGGTGGGAAATTTAAACCGTACGACGTCGGGCATTACATGTTAGTTTTTCATGGTATTCTTGCATTCACCATGTTTACCCCATGCTGAGACATTTACGCCATCAGGCGTCCTCGATGCTCATCCATTAACAACAAACGAGTTATTTGTTTGAGCTGATCTGTCATCACAGCGCCCGAGCTAGTGTATCTAAACCCGCTTAGCCGGTGCTAGGGGCCGTGAGGATACTTCATATTCTTCACATGAACACCTGCAGTAACAGCGCGGCTGAGATACCAAGGCTAAGTCCACCGTATTCTCGGGTCTGAGGTCTGAATGTGAGGTGTCGAGAAAAGCTTGTGGTTGAGTCATATAGTTGCTTTTAGCCGCCACATGTCAGTTTGTGTCACCTCTTGTATATCGCTCCAATTAATCACATATATACATCTCATTTTGCCGAGACTGGCCTGATATTTGCAAAAATGGACAGAAGAGGGATGCGCAAATACCTGACGGCAAGATAACACAGCCTTACAGCCTTACAATGCAACTAGATTTTGGTTAATTTTTGTTTTTGGCTATAACGTCTGAGGCTGTTCAATCTGATTAAAATTAAATCCTGTCTGCTCCCCCATTTGGATATGTCGCTTGAAGGATCTAACAGGCTTGCAGTAACTTGAGTGACAACCAATCCTGAGAACAATAGTGCTTTGAAGGGAACATTAATGACAGAGAAATTTTGGTTGGCTCAGTCAACTTAGACACCGTGCTGGCGGGGTATCTTTTCATGTTTCCGCGGTCCCGACATTGTGGCACCATAATACGTGGTAGATATATAGCCTGGTCTTTGGTGTAAACGTTAGGGTAAACGGACACTGTGACCCTATCTCCCCTCCCCGACTGCAAGTGGACTAGTCCAGATGCGACCATGATGTCATAGTGCTATTAAATATTCATGGTAAGGGCGCTCAGAACACCAAATTCAATTGTAACACTTAATATTCCATATAGCGACATGTACGATTGTAGAGAATTGATAGGATATTAATTTATTAAGATTGGGGGTTGTTTCGATATCATGTTTTTTCACATAGTGTTCAAATGAACAACGCATTCAGAGCGTGACTGATACTCTGGACACGACTTGGAATTCATTTGGATAAAGAATAATGACAGTGATTTCGGAGTTTATGTATAGAACACCATTATGTCTTGCTGACATCATCGAAAACTGTTTTTCTTGTATTTATTTCATACACATTGAAATTGAGGCTAACTGTCATAGGAAATAGGTCTTGCGATTATTGAAGCGAAATTTCGTTATGGACTGCGGCTGATTATTGAATCTTGATATCGGATCTGACACTTGTGAGTGATATAACTATTGTATCGACAAATTCATATATATTGGATCTTTTCGTATTTTTTTCAATTGCCTTTTTATACAAAAGGAAGGCATTGGAATGCTTGTTTTTGTTTGTCAATATCAATTAAGCATCACAGTGTAATAGAACGTTCCCATAATGTATATCTAGCTTCGAGAATGAAACCAAAGAAGCTGACAAGTATCCATTTTCGAATGAGATATATTTATCGAATTAATTTATATGAACTGAGGTACATATTTTCAATTTCGACCATCCACATTTTTCTTTGATGTGGATGTTATACGAATTAGGTCTTTGGATTATACACGTTGGGTGGGCACGGGGTTCTGTTGCTTCAATGTATTTTGTCTCACTTCATGCATCATATTTGATAATAATTTGATGGGATCTGCCTTCTCTCAATACTTTCTGGCCTGAATCCATTCCTTTCATTTCATATAACATTCATTCATTTCATATAGCAAGTTAACTGGTTTTCTCTAATTAGATATGGAAACATTGGTGAGATTAACACAGTTGAATCCATCTTCTTTCTGTATGTCCATAATTTCGACATGGCACTGATGGAGTTAACAAATGCAAGCGGCACCTTTATATAGACCTGTTCTTGGTTAATAATTGACCACAAGCTAGATTAATACATGCAAGCGGCAACTTCATGTAAAGTCGTTCTTGGATAAGAGTTGACCACTAGCAGCTAGTTGATAACCCTTAACCTAAGTCGAGCAGAGTTTAACATGTGTGAAACATATTAAACGCATACCATAATTAAACGTAACATTAAACGGTCGGTGAGAAACGAAGCCGGCGTACTGACAAGAAGTCATATTACCCCACCGACAAATATACTGACTGCATATTTCTAAAAAAACATCACACGAACCAAAAGTGACCCCTGTGATGATTTTTATCTCAACCCCGCTTTTATTGTGACTGTTCATGTGGATATATTGAATGACATGACCACGCGGCCCTTAACACTGACTTGGGCGGTATTAGATACAAATATTTCAGGGCGACGATATATTGCCCTGTAACACTGACTATGATATAAAGAATATACTCGAGAGTTCAAAACAGACATTACAGAGACTTCATTCCAGAAGTATTGGAAGTTTGATTTCTCGTTTTGCTCAACTAGTATCCAACCACAAAGTGTTAAAAGCTTGAGCTCTCTAGACCTAAGTGTGAAGAAGATATCGAAGCATAATCACCCCTACCCCCATTCCTTGTTTGTTTTTGTGTTACTTCGAGAGCATTGGGAAAAGGCATCATGCGACCTTACTCATTATCGTAGACGTCAACACCCCGTTCCAAGTACATGTAAGTCATGCATTCGTGGTCTTGAATGCACACATCACGCAAACGCTAACAGGGTAACAATACAGCGTTGGAAAATTTCAACAAAAGATCCAGAAAAAAATACTTCCATGGTGATAATAACGACAGAGTGACACCAACATTGAAGATAATCGGAATCGGATTGCTTTATCTGAATGACCCGTACACAGATTAAATATGTGTTAAATTTCATTGCGTTATGATCTGGGAGAAATATAATATTGGAACGTAATCACCCTTACCCCTATTTCGGCTTCATATTTCTCATGCTCTGGTGCCATTAAAGTGCATATTAGATGGTTAAACCAGGTCTAGAATTAACGAAGAGAGGATTGTCTTTCACAAATACAAATCAGGCAGAATGCAAAAAGAGTTTCTGCAACTGCAAAACAAAAAAAAATGAGTCATTTCTAAAAAAAAATCGAGGAAAAATGTACCCTCCATGTTATGACGTCATCTTGACGTCATAAGCGTAAAAGGCGTAACTTGGATTACGTTACCTTATAGAACATTATTCAGAGGTCAGGTATGCGAAGTTACAGAAAGTTTAGTGCAAGAATAAAAAAGATATACGTTCATAAATACCCCTACCCCCATCTTAGAGTTAATTTTGTCTTGTTCAGACAGCGGTGAAGAAATGCATGCTGTGACCTTAGGCACCACCGTAGATGCCTACATCAGGTCTAGAACTGACCAGCAGATGATACTCGTTCATAAACAGTGGTCAAACTAAATCTACGCGGGGGGTCCTACGCAAACCTTATTTAGACCCCTTTTTGCGATTTGGCTACCGGACTAACGCAGTGAAGAATATATATCCACCTTCACTTGATTTGAAGGAAACTACAAATAATCCTACAGGCACATCGTATTTAGACCTATATCTCTATAAAAATGAAGCGGGCCTTCTCTCTCGTCGACTGTATGACAAAAGAGATGATTACAATTTCGACATCGTAAACTATCCCTTTCTGGACAGTAATATTCCAGTGGGACCTGCATATGGCGTATACATATCACGCCTAGTAGCATTTGCTAGATCCTGTGTTAAATGTGACGATTTTAATCAACGTCACGAAACATTGTTGCAGAAACTTATAAAACAGGGCTACACCACCAAGCGCCTCCACTCAAAGTTTCTCAAATTTGGCGATACATATCGCATGCTGATAGCAAAATACGAGCGTAGCGTGCAAGATCTATGGCGTTACATTTCGTAACTTGTGTCTAATTCCGCTTAACCCGGGGCTAGGGGCCGTATGAACCCATGTACTTCAAGATCCTCATGGTACTCATATGAACAGCACAATCAAAGCGTGACTGAGATACATCATTCTTTAGATGACGACTTTACAACGAATATTATGGATTAAGAATACTGATCAGCGATACGGATTTCATATTTTTGGAACATCATGATGTCTTGCCGGCATCATTGAAAACTGTTGACCGCTTCTCTCTTGTAGGAAACAAGCCTATGTTTATGTATACTATGATGGTCTTTTTGAATTTGGTGCTAATACTGTTATATGGAATATGGAATAGGTCTTTAGATTATGGACGCGGATATTCTCTAATGGACGACAGCTGATTTATGAATGACGGACCAGACGCTTGCAATTGCTTTGTCTTAAGTTGCTGAATTTTAAAGTTGCACATCAATAGTTAGGTGGTTACCGTGGTTGTTGCGATGTGGAACACTTGTGATGATTATATTTCGGACGACAACTCGCACCAATCCGCGACAATCATTGGTATATTAGATGAACAGAGAATAGCCATCCGATCTGAAGCAAAAAACAGTACACCCAAATGCAAGTTGTCTGTTTAATTCGCGAAACGTTCTGCGAATAACTTTGTTTGACTAATAACCCCAGAAACCGCCAACACGTTTTAATGTGACGGTGTCCATAGCCAGAACCTACGCACTGGAGATTCTAGGTAGGATATGCCTTGTGCCAACAGCTTTTCTCTGCCCACCAATTGCAAGCCTGAGTAATTACTGACAGGCGAAAGACTTGTTATCGCCGGAAAAAACTATTGATTAACGGCAAGATATTGGAAAAGGCTTGCGTTTCCACTCGGCTTCATGCGGTCCCCAAAACAGAAATCACATGTTCAATTATTTCCACTGATTAGCTTTGCATGGGGACACGTAATTCCCTTGGTCGATGCGAGATTGTTTGAAAGTGAGACTCAGGTCATACTTGGTAAAGCAATTCCTCAAGAGATATGGAATAATGTCCAGATTATATTGCGTTTAAATGACATTTGGGTTTTCGTTAGACGAAAGTGGAGATTTCTGTTCAGCTCTGTTACTACCAAAAATCTCGGGTATTACTATTTGAACTAATTTTAGCGATAAATAATACTGTATCTGGATCGATTTCATCCATTTCTTGGAATTCATATAAAAGTTTCTTTGGATAAAAGAACGTTACGTTGAATGATTCTATTGTTGGTTCTTATCTCACTGAGAAGTGTCATTTATTAGAATATATCATATTATATTAATTTTCTCTTTTACATGGGTTGTCCAATTCATTTTCATTGGTAATGATGGTCTGCAATTATAGGCAACACCAAAAGGGAAAACTCAGCTGAAATAGTTCGTATGCATTTGAACATATCTGATATCCAACGGTGTTTAAAAATTGATCTCACAGTATGGAGAATACCACGACGTACAGCATGATACTCATGTTTTTGAAACCCAACTATCCCAAACTTTATTCCCGGGGAAGGTGTCGACTTAAGTCATCCTGTAGTACTTGGATCATCTTGATTGCGTAACCTGGATGCAGGGGGCAGCGATAAATTCGTACCTCGACCAAACAGAAGACAGAGCCGATGTAAATATACCTTTATGCATGTAATTCTAAAATACACATGTTCCAAACATATTAACGTCGGTAATCCTAAGTATTCACGTCCATTAATTTATTTCTCAGGCCATGAATATTGCATATGATCAGCATCATACTCAAAAATATACATTCATATATGACGACAGTGTATGCCACATAATTTATATCCAATTATGTTTAGGACGACACGTTTTGGGTTAACGCAAATACTTGCACTGGGTTGGCCAGTTCCTTTCGAGGCTCGCTCGGGACCATATATAAATAATAATTTGGCGAAAAAATAAATTTCTCCGGGTGTTTTCAAACAGCGCTGTGGTGGACTGTCAGCGTGATTGTGACGACGTTACGACGTCAATAACCCATGACGTTCAGAAAGCATATGCTTGTTGACTGTGCTGGAGATTGCGCAAATGGGCATATTGGATACAACCGAGCCATCTAAACAGCAAATGAGATTTGGTTTCGGTCACACATTGGTTTCGTTTAATATTTTGCATTCATCACAACTACATTGCTTAGATCCAATTTGCAAGATACCCCAATCAGTCATTCTCCGGTCTATATATAGAGTTATCAAACAAAGATATTTCAATTAAAATATATGTCAATGCTGTGGAATTTTGGGATTCTCAAATCTTTGGTCTACTTGAATTGAGTTTTTTAGAAACATACATGCACCTCGGGATATTTTTCAGTGTTAAAGGATTTCATTGAAAGGTTCAGATTTTGGAGAAAAATTTAGAGTTTCTGTGAACGTTTATTGAAATGTGTAGATGCGTGCGATCCGTGTTGTTGTTGTCGAGGACATTTAGACTGTGCGTGTGGAACGAATTATTATCCGCAGGCAGGTAGACTTGTCTGGATGATGTGGACCTGATTCTATTCTGAAGATCTTCAGCACACTTTGCCCTAATTTTAATGTATATATATTGTTATATTCTACGCCTGTAGCGCCCCTATTGGTGAGTAAGAGTGTCACTCAGTTTAGAGACGTTCGTGTTGTACGGATCCGTAAAAATTCTCACAAAGCCATACACATCTCGTGCACGAATTTCATAATAAATATCATCAAATATGACTAAAAGATTATCCCCCTCCGCCTCATCTGATGAGTTATGACCTAAATGCCAGGACATGTATTTCGCATGAAGTATATTGCGATCGACACAAGTTACACGTTGTCCAGTCATTCTGTACTGTGAAGAGTTAACATTTTCCTGTGAACGATTAAAGGAATCAAGTTTTTTTAATTTTTAAACTATAGTTGCCACTTGGGCTCTTTCTTATGATGAAGTGGCATTGAAATATGGCTCTGCAGAGGGGGTGTTCATTCTCCTCACCGCATGGCTGTACAAATGCCAATTGCGTTTCCAGTCTTGGAAGAGCGTTCCATTATTTAATCGATCCAAGCTGGGGGTGTGACAATTTTTAAACGTTTCCCCTGATCAAATTTGGCATCTCATTTCCTAGTTTGATTTTGTAGCGATTACAACTGCAAAAGACATGATGCTAGGCGAGGTCCATCGAACCGGGAGCAGAATATCATCGATTTTCCCTCAGAGTTAGGTCTTTTACCAGGCTGGTTTACGTTGCCCAAGTGACGACGTATTCATTCCTTGTTTACGTGAATTGTAGAGTTAATTACATGAATTAAAATTTAGAACTTAGTTTTTAATACATATGCCTGGCTTGGTTTCTCGCAATAAATCACCCACATTTTTTTTGGCGCTATTACAATGATGAAACGATATGTGGCTAACAGTAATTGTTCACCTTTCGCTAATGATAGGATATTGACAACTTGAATTTACTTCGGATAATTCCAGCTAACACATTCGGTGATTGTTTGGTCCTTAAATACACTCTATCTGTGAATCGGTCACAGTCTGATGATACTCAATAGTGCTTCTCTACCGCCATATCGACTGATTACTTCACTCTGGCATAACATCCGCGTCACTATACAATTATTTCAAATTTTAAGATGACACAATAGCCACATCCTAGCTTACAATATAATTCGAGCTCATTTTCTACAATTGTTCCTTCTGATGGATCTGAACAACAATACTATGGACGTGTGCAGTAAAAACGTTTGTATTTTTCTGTAATCGATTTAAGAATTTGTGAGCTAATAATTCGTCATGGGAATTTTCCGAAGAAACCACGAAATGAAGGGGGATAACTCCTGTCAGCAATTTTGATTCTGGTCTTTTAATTTTATATCTGTGTTACTAAAAGCAATTACGGTTTAGTGTTGAAACCAGGTACTTTTCAAATTTTGTTTTGTTGTGTATAGTATCGGTCATCAACAACAGTAACGTTTCTCTATTTCATACTTTAATTGACGTTTACCAATAGTCGCACGCATTGGTTGCGATTGATAGTGTGAATATTTGATATTTGTTGGTCATTTTGAGAATACTAAACCATGACAGGTGGCATAGGAGACAATTACAAGCGTCTAGTCCGTCATTCGTGATTCAGCCGTGGTCCATTAAAGAATATCCGCGTCCATAATCCAAAGACCTATTCCATATTCCATATAACAATATTAGCACCAAATTGATTGGAGGCGCTTGGTCGTATAGCCCTATTCCATAACATTCTGCAATAATGCTTGTGACGTTGATTATATTGGTTACATTCCACAAGTGATCTATCGAATCTGCCAGGTGTGACATGTGTACGCCATATGAAGCTCCCACTTGAATATCACTGTCCAGCAAGGGACAGCTTCCGATATCGAAATTGTAGTCATCTCTACTGTCGCAAATTCGATGAGAGAAAGGAACGGCTTCATTTTAATAAAGGTATAGGTCTAAATATGATGTGCCGTTAGGCAGTTGTAGGTAGATATATACATCGATGACCGTCTCTCTCTTGTAGGACAGCAAACGTTAGATTCGACGTTCAATATTTTACCGCTGTCTACCAAATAATATTCGCGTCAAAGACCTATTTCATATAACAGTCAGCACCAATATCAAATGTTTACGAAACAAAATAATAATAATAAAAAACATAAAATAGTTTCCTAAAAGAGTGAAGCGACCAACAGTTGTCAATGATGCCAGCAAGACAATGATGTTATCTGCATAAAATCATAATCAATGACCATAATTCCTTAGCCAAATGAAAGCCAGTCCCTTTCCAGCGTGACGTAAAATAGCGTATATGTTGTGTTTTTATTATTTTATTTCATACGCATTCGGAATTAGTGCTAAGTGTCGTACGAGATAAGATGAAATCATGTACCTCAAGATCCTCATGATGCTCATATGAACTGTCACAACCGAAGCGTGACTGACAGCATTCTCTAGATGACGACTTTACAACAAATATCATGGATTAAGAATACTGATCAGTGATATGGATTTGATATTTTTGGAACATCATGATGTCTTGCCGGCATCATTGAAATTTGTTGACCGCTTCTCTCTTGTAGGAAACTAGCCTATATTTATGTATACTATGATTGTCTTTTTGAATTTGGTGCTACTACCGTTATATGGAATATGGGAATAGGTCCTTGGATTAGGGGCGCGGATATTCTTTAGTGGACGACGGCTGAATTATGAATGACGGGCCAGACGCTTGTAATTCGATTATTGAAATCCCAATTATTTCGTGGAAGACGGTTGAATATTGAACGTCGGATCGTACGCATGCTACGGGATTTATGAAAGATATATAAAAATGGTGTGATGTATATGTTATGTTATGTTATATCGGGACAAGGATCTTCACGTCCACCAACATCTCACTTCAGCATCGCTTGATATGGCCCAGGGGTACACTGGCATCCCTACGTGACTAGGTCATTATCCACCGTGATATATATAATCTATGTTGAAATACATTGAAAGGAGGATCATATGCAGGTTTTCCTTCTGAACCAAAAAACCTCAAATTACTGTGAGTTCATTTGATAAATATTGGCTTCATGCAGACTATATATGCATGGATAGCTTTTCAGAAATCCCCGAATGAATGGTATTGCTTACCCCTCACAAAGACTAAGGTTCGACCCTGATTATTTTGATGTCACATCCCAATTTGAAAGTAGAACATCAATAGAAAGTTCCTTACTGGAAAGCAGTGTATTACCTGCGATGATTTTGTGTTTAAGCGGAACTCTGTGTAGCAATTTCCATGAATCCGTGACAACAGTCATAATTTCGGGATATCAGATGAATGGAAAACAACCATCTGAAGTGAAAAACATTACACCCAAGCGCTAGTTATCTCCCACCGACTCCTCCGATCCGGTTTAATATGTCGATATCCATAGCCAGAACCTAAGCTGTGGATACGTACGGTATGGCTCATACCGACAGAAGCCTTCGGCTGGCCCAATAGCAAACCTGAGTAATTACTGTCGGAGGAGAGAGTTGTTAACGGCGGAAAACCCTATTGGTTAATGGTAAGATATTGGAAATATCTTGCGTATCCACGCGGCTTGATAGGGCCCCAAAAGAAGAAAACACATGTTCAATTATTTCCATTGATTAGCTTTGCATGTGGGCACGCAATGACCGATTGTTTGAAAGTGAGACTTAATCCTATTTTCGCTAGATGGCAATGTCTGTTTTCTGTTCAGCTTCATCTCTACTATATCTGGGTATTATTATTTGAAGTTTATTTCCATGCTTTAAATAATGATGGGACTGAATACCAGGCATAGGAGGGGAAGGGGAGAGGCTGATTATGGCTCCCTGCCGAACTTTATGCTCTATGTCCGGAACGACAAAACATGGGGGCTGACACTCCGTGGCTTAGTAGTTGATCATAGTCTGGTTATTTTGAGCCTATTTGCATAACCTCCCAATTAGGATAATGAGAAAATTCAGAATGGCGGCCATGTGAGGTACCAGAAAAGTGATGTTTTCGTAATTTTTCTTCAAATTTTCTGGGGGTTTTCGCGAGGAAAAGTGGACAAAAACTATTTTTGTGGTTTTTACGGATAAATTAGATAAATATAAAATTCGAAAAGTCGAACCGAAAATCGATGAGAAAATGACTTCGTTGAAAATGACTTCACTGTAACATCATCGAACCGGCCATCTTGGATTTGTTTTACATTTCCTGGTAGAGCTGGACCCAAGGGTATAGTCCCGTAAATTTCAGCTCTCTTCCGCTCAAGTGGTAAAAAAAGTAATTAGGAGGCCGAAATCACACCCCCAGCCCAGCCGGATCATCTTTTTTATATTTCCTGTTTAAGAAGTTCACTTATTGGAATATATGATATTACTGTGATTTGTTTTTCTAAATTCAATTTCCTGGGCAATTGTGGTAGTTGATCTTTGGCATTCAAAGCCTCAAAATTTCTAACTAATTTTCAATAAACATGTTACACTCCCGTGCCATAAAGAAGTTCACAAAATGGCTGACGACCACTGCGAGAAAAATATCAGATATCTTCGAGGGTTCAAAATTACAACTCCTTACGAAATGTCTTGACCAGAAAACACTGCAATATGAGGGACAGGATGTGTGTGTGTGATATATTTCATTTTGAAGGCAGCTTCACGTAAATATTGATGTATGCTTTCGAAAAGGCAAGGATTTCTCAGTGAGTATGAGCGGTGTAGGATTATTAGCATGAAACAAAGAAAAAGAAAATTAATCAGAGATATTAGGAATTATTGCTGCCAAATTTAGCTTTTTGTAGTGAACCGGGTGATAGAGAAATCTTCATTGAAACTAAAGTATGAGTTTTATGGTCATAATTGAGTCAGAAATTCGGAGAAAGAGACAAAAAATATCGAGGTCGATTTATTTTCAAAATAATGCCTTCTACTGAACGTATTCATACAAATTTTACAGTTTGAACGCTATTTTGCGTTATAAACTTTTCAGAGGCAAATCTGTAGTAATTTCTTGGAGCTTTTTGACGACGGACACAGTCCAAGAATATTGAAGGGTCCGTCTCAAGACATAAACATAATAGAAATTACCTTTCCAGAGAATTTGCAAAGACCAAATTTTCCAAGTTGATTTAAAATATATAGGACTAACTCCTCCATTCAGAAGCGCTTGAAATTCTTAAATTATAATTTCCTTCACATTAGTTTTTTTTAATTGAGAGTATGGCATATATTCACATCCAACGATTTAGGAGGAATGTTTCAATCATTCTACCTAAAACAGCCTGCAACTTTGCATAAAAATGAAGCTCTGAGATCAGCGTCTGCCATTTTGTGAACTTTATTATGGCACGTGAGTGTAATAATTAATGCAAGCGTCTAGTCCGTCATTCAATATTCAGCTGTCGTCTATTAAAGATTTTCCGCGTCCATAATCTAAACACCTAATTCATGTAACAGCATTAGCACCGAATTAAAATGATGAATCACAGTATACAACAAACATAGGCTAGTTTCTTGCAAGACAGAAGCGGTCATCAGTTTCAATGATGCCATCAAGACATCATGATGTTCCAAAATATCAAATCCGTATCGCTGATTTGTATTCTTAATCCATGTGATATACGTTTTAAAGTCGTTATCTAGAGTATGCTGTATCTCAGTCACGCTTTGATTGTGTCTGTTCATATGAACAATATGACGATCTTGAAATACATAGGTTCACACGGCCTCCAGCTGTGGGTTAAGCGGAATTAGACACTAGACACAAGTTACGAAACGTACCGCCATAGATCTTGCACGCTACGCTCGTATTTTGCTATCAGCATGCGATATATATCGCCAAATTTGAGTAACTCCGATTGGAGGTGCTTGATGATATAGCCCTGTTTTACAAGTTTCTGAAATAATGTTTTATGACATTCATTAAAATCGTCACATTTATCACATGATCTAGCAAATGCCACTATGCGAGATATGTATACGCCATATGCGGGTCCCTCTGGTATATGACTGTCCAGATAGGAACAGTTTACTATTTCGAAGTTGTAATTATCTCTTTTGTTGTAAAATCGACGAGAGAGAATACCCACGTCATGTTTATAGAGATATAGGTCTAAATAAGATGTGCCGCTAGGGCAATCTGTAGTTTCCTTCAAATCCAGTGAAGGTCGATATATATCCTTCACTGCGTCAATACGTAGCTTATCTATAATTGTCCATGGGTTATGGCTGACTTTGGTATCACGCCGCCATTTCCCCTACCACCCGGGCATATTATTCCCTAATCTTCGAAGGTGTTTCTTATCCCGGCCAAATCGCGTGAAACAGAGCCACTTAAAACAATGATTTCCTTCAGTACTCACATATTTGATGGAAGAGGTAAATGCAAGTATTTCATGTAACATTCATAGCATGCGAGAGAGACAAGCAACGATTTGGAGAAGTATGTAATAAGTTGGAAAAGTTGGACGTCGGACTATGTTTTTTTTATCTAAAATTGATGCATAAATGACTAAACTATAGATCGAAGGATAATAGGGATTCGAATAAGTGGCTGGTCAAGTTAAAGGAATTTATGGAATCATTTATGACGATGGACACTGTATAACTTGTGCATTGCATTAAGTTGAATAAGTTATTATTTTCAAGAACGTTGATGGAAAAATAAGAATATCCTAAAGAGCACCAATATTCTTACAAATTACAGATAAATAATAGGTAAGGTTGTTATATCACTGAAGGAAGAGACTGACCTATCTTCTTCCAACATAGAATTCTATTGAAACTTTTTTATATGAATTAGACATGTTATGGACGCCAGAACAGTGAAATAATAATAAAAACAATCTTTATTTAAACACAGTCAAACTATCATTTCAACTTTTTTTCATAGTAGTCCAATACCAATTGGATAGTCTCCGTTTCACTTAACACAATGGATGCCAATCAACCTAGGGTATCGCCATCTCGGATTGATCGAGAAATGATAGTCATGACAAAGAACATCCATAAAATTGGATTCTTTTCAGAGTTGTGATGACAATATGTTAATCACCATGTTTCATCTAAACAAATTTAAAATGGAGGTCACCAGGTTCCGTCTTCTTCCAACACACACAAACACATGTTTGGCATATTTCTATGCAATGGTTTCCCATGACCGTCTAGAGTATATTTGTTGCAACGATTGCAACAGATTCAGTCATTTACGAATAAAATTGTGCATAATTCTCTGTCAATGTACATATATTTGCCGTGAGTACAGATTAGATAATTCATGTAAATTTATCCCTATTGGAAATGTATTATGATTTTTTAAACTGACGCGGGACCCGCCATTAGTTATAAAGATGTATGGCCCTACTCGAATTACATGCCCAGTTTCTGCCCTTCGCCACGCGGTTTGGTAAAGGTATAGCACATGCTCAACCCACTGGATAAGTTCCTAGAACGTGCGTCTTCTCTATAGTTAGCATAGTCCAGTGCAAAAAGACATTTCATCGCCTCACCAGTTCGTGCACGATTTAAGAACAGGAAAAAAGCACATGTTTCCAGTAACGCAGGTTTCGCTACAAACACACGTTTAGATGCGAAACGAAGGAACAATAGCTGCTCTTAAAAAAGCCCCTATGCTCATGCCCATATACCCGAAGGAAAGTCTTTCTGAAGTAGTACGAAAATAGGTGAGATGTCTACCCCAAAAATTAGCTCATATCGTTATGTTAGTTAAGTTTATTGCGTTGCTCAATTATGCACAAACAAGTTTTAGATGAGTTGTACGCTACAGCACTCACGAGCAAACCTGCACCAAACAGCACATTTTAAGTTCGGCCTACTCGTAGGCCGTTAATACGAAAATATGACACTTTCAAAGATAATGGTATCTCGATGTTATATAGATAATGATGTCATATGAATATGTGAAGAAATATCGGATAATTTGCTTAGGCCCGCGAAAAAAACAAAACAAATCCGATGAATCTGTTTTATGCAAATTTAGACTGTCAGAGCTTTAAGATAACCATTGAGAGTTTGTCTTGTACAAAACATATATTTTTGAGTGGAATTTAAGGAATTATTATTATTCTGGCTTCACAAACGTAACATGGGGATTTTTTAACTTACACCTTATGATAAATTATGAGCTAGTCATTTTCGTTTTCCCTTTTTGTGTTATAAATTCTGCCTATTGCCATAATGCTCCGATTACACTAAAATGGAACACCACGTTTAGATGGGAATCTCAATGGTCGTGTGAAATATATTGTTATCGACACAAGCCACGAGTTATCGAATCATTCTGTACAGCAAATGTTTTCCTGTGTGAGCTGAAGGGGAGCAATTTCATTTCGAAAACAAACAATAATCAATATAGGTTTTACTTTAGAGACTCTTATCGAGAGACATGGCATGTTAAATGGATGTGCAGAGGGTGTCTTCAATCTCCACGTTACATACACAAATGTTTTACAAATGACAAGTTTGTCTCCGCTCTCAGAAGTCCGTTCCAAGGATTTAATCGTCCTAGGTCGAGGCTGTGTGCTGATTTTTTTAAGATTTCTCTGATCAAATTTGGCATCCCATTTCCTAGTTTCGTTTTGTGATGGTTACAACCGCAAAAGACATAACCATGTTTGGGCGAGGGCCATCAAACCGATTGTAGAATGTCATCGATTTTCCATCAAGCGAGGTCCATCGTCAAGGTCCATAATTTGCGTTGCCTGAGTGACGACGTATTCATTCCATGTTTATGTGAATTATGGGTTGATGTAGAAGTAATCAGATTGAGAGAACTTGTTATTTTGTCTGAATACATATGCCGCGCTTGGTTCCTCATACAAAACATCAAAAAGTTTTGGCCGCTATTGCAATGTAGAAGCGGTAGGAGGTTAAAATTTACTTTTTCACCTTCGCTGATGATAGGCGGCTATTGACGGCTTGTTTTTACATAATTCTGGATTTTGGAAAATTCTAGCCCTTATATTCGGTGCTTTTTTGGACTTTGAGTACATTCAGTTTGCCTCTCTATACCGTTGAAGCAAATGCTTATTTCACTCGTGCGTAACACCAGCGCAAGTACAGAATTACCACAACAATGAAGCGAACGGGATAAGGTAACTACATTTAGTGGCAACAATCATGTTCTGACATGCGATTTTTTTATAGGAACACAATATATATATATACATTTTTTTAATTTGTCCCGAGAGTTCTAAAGAAAAAAAAATGACCTATGCTATAACAATTGATTTATAGCAAGCGCTTAGAGAAATTGAGAGCTGATTCGTCAGGAGAAGAAACCACGAGATAAACAGCAACCGAGGAAAAACACAAATTCAACGAAAAAAGAGTTTGAAATCTGTTCCAGACAATATGTACGGACTCAATTCACCGAATGACAAAATGGCACTTAGCTGTACATCGTTGTAATCCAGGGATGCTTGGAACGGTCACAGACACTATTTTCATTACAGGATGTTAAGTTATTAACACTGGCCAGCTTAAACCTACCAGACCTGATATTTATCAAAAGACACAATTTAAATTATATTGACATTGTTTACGAGTGAATACCAAAACTATAACACAGACTAGCACTCAGATGGTATAGAAGAGATGTGTAATGTTGACAGAATGACGAAAACTCGTTATCTCCATTTGCTGTTTTCTTGGTAATGTGACTGGATCACAACTCCATTTCTCTGTCCCATATTTGGGCGATATGCAAGAGGGGAGAAAATTGACGACGTCTGGCGATTAAAAAGCAACCATATGACTCTTCAGGAAAGCTTCCTTCGGCACCTCACATTAGGACCCGAGAACACGGTGGATTCTCGGACGTAGCCTTAGTACCTCAGCCTCGCTTTTATTGCAGATTATTATGTGGAGACTATGCAGTATCCAGCAGAAATAGATCTGCTAGCTCGGGAGCTGTGATGACAAGTCAAACAAAAAACTCTGAGGTTGTCCAATTCCCCGGAAAAATACCTTTCGATCGGCATATATATTGTATCTGCACATCGAGATACAAAAAACTCATGCAATAAGAGTTAGATCGATTGCGAATTTCTTGCTAGGAAAGACTCATCTTCTGAGATGTATGACAATGTGTATAAGTGTCTCCGTACCGGTTTAACCATTTTTTTCTCGCGCGATCGCAAGGTATGTCCAAGCCTTGACAGGAAATAATTTTTAAGATGATATCACGCTGACGTCAACCGGTGTCACAAATCAAATTGTGTTAACATTTTCCTGTAGACTTTTACCAAATTATTGGAGGTCCGTGGTGGTAACAGGCCAGTTCAACGTTAACATTGCGGCCGTCAAATACTAAATGTTTTCTTTAGTTAGTGTATAACTGCTTGCTTGAAGCGTGCACACGTGGTAGTCGATATATGACATGAGCCTAGCATAAGCTTGACACCTATTACTGGCACCTTCTGGGTTTTTTTTATTTGGACTACATAACCCTGATCGAATTTTCGTTTTCCATTTCTGAGAAAAGTGATGTTTCAATGAATTTCTATAGGTGCGAAACTGATCCTTGGCACCATGTTTGTTCAAGAGCGATATTTGGCATTACGAGTATTTACAGTGCTTGAACGTGAAAAATACTTTTAGAAGCAAATTGTGACCGAAGCCAAACAATCTCTGTGGCGGGAACCTCTTTACTTGAGCGCCTTTCTATATATCCAGGTTAGTCACACAATCCTAAGCCAATTCCGAATGCTTTTGGTGATTACGCGACTTCTTTTAACAACTTCTCTTACAATTTCTCTTGCAAGCAACTTTTGTCTAAGTATAATAATAATAAGCAGACACAAATATTTGCTCATATGCATGAACGTTTCAGACCTCGAAAGTTTCTTTATCACTCTGATCAAGAGAGCTTGCATTTGGTAGTGTTGTAATAAGGGCAGACTTTTTATAGAATTGTTTTAACCGTTCGCGGTATAGCCAACCCGTTTCTGTGGGAGAACACAATACAATTGAACTTTCAAATACGACGTGGATAGATAAGTAAATCAAGTGCAAGGAGAAAATGTACAGACGGAACCGAATCGCAAATGGAGTTGTAGAACTTGTCCTATTACTCCGGGCAGAAGGAACTGAGTTCTTCCACACCATCTAGATTCGAACCGGGCGTAGTCGGTAAACTCTCTGTTGATGCCTTAGACTTTTCTCTCCGAGGCAGTGTTAAATAAGAGCACCAGTGTTATATCTGATTCAAGGTATCCAGGCATTTCTAATTTCCCATGATACTTTACATCTGAAGCTGTGTGGGTAGGCTAAAAGATTGATATACGATTCCTTGGACTGATGTCTTTCGGCAATTTGATCAGCAGAGACCACTTGTTTTTCTTTCTTTGAAAAGTCAGCACCATTACACTGATCACAACAAATACTCTGTTGCTGTCTAAATATTGAGAACTGATTTATTCCATCTCATATTTGAGACTAGCCACGTGAAGACTGTACTGAGATCATGCAATAATGGTGTCACAAGTTCATATTTTTGTTGCATTGTGTTGCTAGACAGCACTAATGCAGCTCAGATTATTTTGAATTAATTTCTGAATTTGAAAGTAAAACCAGTGGAAACATCGTCAATGACAAGACGTGAAACGTCACACCTGCAATGTTTAATATTCCAAGCGCCGTCATTAGGCATCTGCTATGGAAGGGAAATAGCGCATACGAAGCAAAAAGCCGTGCATTCAGGCTCTAGTTCTCACGCACACCAAATGCGATTCTGTCGCCTTTTTGCTCGCTTAATAACCTCGGTCTCCTCAATAGCCAGACCCTACATATACGCGGCGGAGATTCGAGAGCGGTTATGGCTTGTTCCACAGACATTTCCGCTGCCCACCATTTGCCTGAGTAATATACTAACCGGGGAGAGAGTTGTTAACTGCGGACAAAAATTGATCAATTGTAAGATATTGGAAAAGGCTTGAGTTTCCACACGGCTTTATACGGCCCCAAAATCAGAAATCACATATTCAATTATTCTACTGATTAGCTTTGCGTGGGGCACGTAATTCCTTTGGTCAGTGCCTGGTTCCTTGAAAGTGAGACCCAGGTCATGCTTGGAAGAGCTATTCCTCAAATGATATGAAATCATTTCCAGATCATATTGCGTTTAAAATACCTAATCGGTTTATCGACAGATGGCAGTGTAGCTTTGCTGTTCAGCTTCCCCTGCCATATTTGGGACATTTCCGTTTGAACTTCATTCGTTGCGTTAAATAGTAATTGGTCTGGATTGATTTTATTCATTTTGTTTGAATTTATATTCTAAGTTGACGGATCGTTGGATGATAACAGCAATATTTATTTCCTGACTAGGAAGTCTCATTCATTGGAATATATTATATTGATTTTCTTAGATTGACCAATTAATTTTTATTGACAATTACGGAGTGCAGTATTTAGTGGAGATAATTCATTTGAAGTAGATTGCCGCGAAGTCTCAGGTATGCAGTCCACAACAGTTCAAATTAATTTTCATTAAGCATTTGAGCAAATCTGATGTGTGTTTCAAAATCAGTCTCACCTTATGAAAAAGGTCATGATCCATGTGACCACATACAGGATTTTGTGAATACAACATAACGATATCTTGCTGCTTGTCAACCGTCTTTAGGAGTTGTTCAATCAGTTTCATGCTACGTTTATTAATAAATCTCATGTTGTACTAATGCTCATTTCTTTATTTGTGGATTTGTTGGATATATCGGATGACTTCCGGTAAAGGAAAGGTAACGAAACCCCTGAATAGAATCCAACGCTTCTCAAAATACCTGCCCTCCTCCACCCGCACAGTCACTTTCAAAGCATACTTCCTACCGAAACACTGTAAATCGGGCGGGGGGAGGGGGGGGGGGGTGATGGGGGTGAAAAATAGTCTGTCATGATTGGATCATATTGATTATATTTCCGCATGTGTTCATGGTGGACTTCAAATGGGAAGGATCTTCAAAAGAATGTTTCATCTGAACCAAAGCGAGTGAAACTTTGTCTCCTAAAACAATGATTGTTCTGTTCTACTCGCATGATTGGTAGAAATTTTTATTTGAATCGCCGAAAGAGTCTCGCGATACATTGCTGGAAGGAACGGGTACAGACGTGATATATCCAAACTATTTTGGTCAAAATGACACGAAATGTTTGTGAAAATAACGCAATGTGACCAACAAGCTACTTGAAAATATCTGGTCATATGGACCACATCCTCCTGAGCGCATAACGGAAATTTGGCAACACAATATATCAGCAGCATATAGGTATTCCAATGGGTACTAATTGTGCACCCCTGTTGGCTGACCTGTATCTGTTCTCTTATGAATATGACTATATGCAGGCACTTTCAAAACCGATCCATTCAAAGCCCGTTCCTTCTCATTCACCAAACACTATATAGACGATCTTCTCGCTGTGGATAATCGCTATATAAATGACGCAGTGAAGGATATATATCCACCTTCACTGGATTTGAAGGAAACTACAGATAGCCCTACAGGCACATCTTATTTAGATCTCTATCTCTATAAAAATGAAGCGGGCATTCTCTCTCGTCGACTTTATGACATCGTAAACTATCCCTTTTTGGATAGTAATATTCCAGTGGGATCTGCATATGGCGTATACATATCTCGCTTAGTAGCCTTTGCTAGATCCTGTGTTAAATGTGATGATTTTAACCAACGTCACAAAACATTGTTGCAGAAACTTATAAAACAGGGCTATTCCACCAAGCGCCTCCACTCAAAGTTTTTCAAATTTGGCGATACATATCGCATGCTGATAGCAAAATACGAACGTAGCGTGCAAGATCTATGGCGCTACGTTTCGTAACTTGTGTCTAATTCCGCTTAACCCGGGGCTGGGGGCCGTATGAACCCATGTACTTCAAGATCCTCATGGTACTCATATGAACAGTCGCAATCAAAGCGTGACTGAGATACAACGAATATTATGGATTAAGAATACTGATCAGCGATACGGATTTGATATTTTTGGAACATCATGATGTCTTGCCGGCATCATTGAAAACTGTTGACCGCTTCTCTCTTGCAGGAAACAAGATTATGTTTATGTATACTATGATTGTCTTTTTGAATTTGGTGCTAATACTGTTATATGGAATATGGAATAGGTCTTTGGATTATGGACGCGGATATTCTCTAATGGACGACGGCTGGATTATGAATGACGGACTAGACGCTTGTAATTCTGACAGTCTCCAGATTTCGCAAATTTTCTATTTTTTCTCTCCCATTAAAATTGTTTATAATCAACTGCATAGGTTGTGAGAAGAGGAATAATATCCATTGATCAAAACATTTAGCTTTTAAATTAAGCTGATAGACAAGACGCCTGGTGATAAACTGAAGAAAATGCATCTCATTCATATCAATACTTTTTCTCGTTGTCTCTTTTGCAAAGAGTTTTCCGTTTGTCTCCTAACAAATCCTGTGTTATTAAGAGTAGTCATGAACTATGCACTATAGGCTGTACATATGTAGAACTACATTAGCGTGCCTCAGCTTTGTACTGTTATGTGGAAAATGGAATAGGTCTTTGGATTATGGACGCGGATATTCTCTAATCGACGACGGCTGGATTATGAATGACGGACTAGACGCTTGTAATTCTAATTAAGATCGCCTCCCTTTCAAAGTTATCCGAGCTTTTAGCTGAACGGATAGCGGGGTTTTTTCAAATTTCTTCAGATTGTTGAAATTTTACCACAAAATGATTTATAAGACGAAATTTAAAAAATGACGCAATCTTTTCTATTTTGAAATCTTTTCTATTTTGAATACTATGTTGTAAGAATCTGAATGTTCAGATATGTTTGAGAACAAATGTTTGAGAGTTATAAGCGAGAAAATTTGAGGACTTGCTTACAGACCGCTCCATACTAATTCAAATAATTCAGATAGGGTTATCAGAATATCACAATTCTAATTCCCCGAATCAACAGCTTTCAAAACTTATATAACTACATTTTGCGAGTTAACTTATAGCAATTCAATTGGAGCAAAACTGATGAGGTAGCCGTAATCTTGTTAAAAAGACCTCATTGCATTCAAAAAGCCATTGGAATAGACCTCTGTCCGGTTCTTAATGGGTGATGCTGAAGCGTTGAGACATTCAAAACTGCGTGGCAAGTGTTGTGACCACCCTCGTGGAGAGTGTCTCCCGTGTTGGTGTACATCATAGACTGAAAATACTGACTTGGATGAGAATCAAATTCAGGACTTAAGGGATACCGTTTCACTGCTATACCAACTGAGCTACCGAGTTCAGTCTGGAACAGCGTTCGCTAATTCAAACCATTTCACAAGTACGCGGCCTATTTCCACGATAATAAGTGCATTTTGGATATATATTCGAAGATACAATGTTTCGACTAATAACTGCAGTCATGTTATATTCCTACATTGTGAAACACCCAGCCAGAAAATACCGGCCCAGGTGAGAATCCAATTAACGACTTACGGGAAAGCGTCCCACTGCTCTACCGACTATGTAAATTATATTATAATTTATCTCTGAAGATGACTGAAATTATCAAAAACTTTGGATTACGAATGATCACGTACACGTTTGGTATGACAGTGATGGCAAAAGACTATCGTAGTGTACAAGGTATCTGGGCTACGTTTCGTAACTTGTGTCTAATTCCGTTAATTAAACCGGGGTTAAATACCGTTTAAATATCAAATGAACAGTTACAATCGTAGCATGACTGAGATACATGTACATATTCTGCAAACCGACTTGCAAATTCATCTGGATAAAGGATAATGGGCAGTGATTATGGAAAGAACAGCATCATGGCTCGCTGAATTCATTGGAGACTAGGGATCGCTTGTTTCCTGTAAGAAGCCATATTGTGTACGTATGTTTCATTCATTTCACACACTGTGGGAATTGGTGCTAACTGTCATACGAAATAGGTCTTTCGATTATTGACGCGGAATTCTTTCTTGGATGGCGGTTGAATATTGAATATTGGATCTACCTATATGCCGCTACAAGCACAAAATATAGTACTACATATATAGGTTTCATTTATGTTATATCAATGTGTTTCAATGAATACCTTGTATATGCTGAAATTGACTCATACCATATCATTTAAAAAAATGAATAACAAAACCGATATCAGTTCGTCATTTATGATTGTATATATATGTAACTATATAGATCCTGATTTACTGTGTTTTACATATTCGTCACATTTTCCCTGAATATCTGAGACGGTCAGCGTCCGAAGTCTGACGTTATTCAGAGTGACGTTGCTTATGTATTATGCTAAGCTATTCAGTTGATCAACAATATTATATCTACACTGATCTGGTATACCACTGTTTAACGAGGCCTTCCTTGATGAAATAAAGTACATTTCGAGCTACAAAAAGTCGTGAGTCATGCTACATAGTGAACAGTTACCTTTTCCAGTATTTACTGGAAAGGAAACAATTTTATTTCGAACACGTATCAATATATTTGCCAGTCTTTACGAAATGATATGTTATATGGATGTGCAGTATGTTTTCAGTCTCTGTGCCACAGAGTTTTATCAACGCCAAGTTCGTTCCCACCCTCAGAAGCCAAATTATTAATCGATCCAGGCTGAACTAGCTGTGTAACAATTTTTTTTATCGTTCCTCCGTGATCAAATTTGGCATCCCATTTCCTATTTGTATTTTCTGACGCGATCACAACCGCAAAAGACATGACAATGTTTGGGCGAAATCGATCAAATCGAATGCAAAATGTCATCGATTTCCTGGCCAGGTGAGGTCTGTTCTTAATTCGGTATCAAAGTCAGTAATTTGCGTTGCCTGAGTGACGACGTATTCATTCCATGTTCTATGTGAATTGTAGGGTAATTTAGACATAATCCAATTTTAACAGAATGCTTTACTCTGTCTGATTACATCTCTAGCTTGGTTGTTCATCACAAAAAAACACCCACATTGTTAAATTTACTCTTTAACGGTCGCTAATGATTGACGGATATTGACAGCTTAATTCTAGTTTGGATATAATTCTAACTTACAGGTTCGGCGCTTTCCCCTCTTGAATACATCGATTTGGGCCTGGTGTATACTCTACTAATGCCCAGCACTGCGTCACTACTGCCGTATCAACTGATTACTTCACTTGTGCCTACCACCAGTGTAACTATGGAATTAGCTCTAGTTTGAAGCGAGTGGGACAACGTTATTGCATTTAGTGACACAACAGCAACGTCCTGACGTGCATTTCATTCCCGCAAATGTGGCATTTTGATAGATCTAAAGAAACAATGGACCCATACTGTAAAAAAACTGTGAAATGAAAGGCAGTCGAGGAAACATAAATTGAGTGTGAAATTCAACGGATCACTCGATAAAGGTTCCGGTATGAAAGTCGGAAGTTCGTGCATTAAATATGTTTACGTGGAGAATAGCTCATGAGTTTATCTATTTCTATGACATAGATTCAGTTTGAATCGAAACAATGTTTCAGGAATCAACTCAAAATGCCATTTCGCTGTATCGTGCAGTGTGTTTTAACGGGGTTTCTGTTGTTTTTTCGGGAAATTTTGCACGATTATCTGCACTAGTTTTTCTATGATATTTTGTTTCATATGATATTTCAATGTTTCATCTGTCAATAGACACACCTAAAAAGATCACGACATTTTTGAGGAGCGAATGCTCAACTTAGAATACTGATGGTACAGGAGGCTAACGGTTTCGTGAAAGCGTCTCCTTTATTTAAATCACTAAGAATTGATGTTGGTCCTCGATGTAATCTTGATATAATGGTTAACTCGCGAGCTCTATTTGCTGTTCTCGTGGTAAATGTCACGGTATCCCAAAATCCCGTTCTCTGTGCAGTGATATCGTTCATATTACGATAGCCGGTTTGATTACGCTTTAACTGTCGGGTGGGTGGGCGTCAATGTAAGAACTATTGCCAAACCTAGATCTAACTTTCACCTTTCTTACATAAGTGCTTGTCATTAGCGGTCACCTTTATAAAACGGCCATCTGTCTTTAAGATCAAAATACAATAAATCCATGGTGATTTTCATCTTAAATTACCTCCATTAAAAGACTACCTGCATTAACAAAACAATTTGTCTGTTTCTCCAGGGTGGTAGGTTAAAATAGACTTGATCGTATGCAATGTGGGGGCTTCCTCTCTCCCCAAATTACCGCAACAGATCTTCGCAGTATTAAACCGCGATACAGCCTTGGGGAGTTTGCTGTATAATAATGAAATGACCCGCTAAGCGAGTATGTAGGTCACAATTCAATTTGAAGACTGAAACATATTGGGGAAAGATGGATATACAGTGTAGATACACTTGGCATTAATTTGTTGTTTAATGTATCATAGACACCTCCCATTCGATTTCATGTAAACATTCCATGGTATTGTTTCGGGGCCAAATATCATATTCACACCAAGCCGCACAAATTGTTCTAAAGTATGATGCGATAAATCACACTTTGGCCAGCCAATACGTGGAAGAATAGTGGATATAAATTTGAACGTATATAGTATTATGAATATCTTGTTATTTATTTTTTAACCTGCAATATTATTCCAACAGTACAACTCTTATGTATTTTACGGTAGTTTAAAGGAGTCTCATACATTCCATACTAGGATAGTTTTTTATATATTTTACGGAAATCCAAATCAAGGTCAATCATGTACATGTCCGGGGCAATATGTTTCAATACATACTTTATCTGTGCAGCGCGTTGTTATCGAAAGCAAGGCTTGTTGGGTATAGATAGATTGGGGACATTTAGGGAAGACTTTTTTGTGAAATGTATGACAATGTCCAAATATCTCCGAACGGTTGCACGTATTGCTTGCGCAGTCGCTAAATATGCCTAGTGATCGCCAGAATATACCTATTGATAATGTGACGTCACTGTGTCGTCAATCCGAGCAGCCAATCAAATTGTGTTAACATTTTCTGTATAATTTTACTCAGATATCAACGGCCAGCGGTGGTAACAGTCCACTTCAACGATAAAACTGCGACAGTCAATTGTAGAATGTTTTCTATAGTTATTATAGAACCGATTGCTTTTAGTCTGCGAGCGGAATAGTCGATATCTGACGTCAACTTAGCATAAGCATGACCTATTACTAGCACCTGTTTGCTGTTCTATGGACCACTAACACCGAATTGAGTTTTCATTTTCCATTTCAGAGAAAAAAATAAATGAATTTCTAAAGGTGCAAAGCTGATCCTGGATAACAAGTTTGTACAAGAGCAATATGTGGCGCAACGTGTGTTTGCAGTGTTTGGACGTGACAAAATGCCTTTAAATATAGCTTGTGAAGTCAAGCAATTGTTGTAGAGAAAGGAAACCTCTTTCCTTGAACGCCTTTCTCTATACCCGGGTTATTCCCATAATACTGAGGCAATTTCGAATGCTTTCAGGGATTATGCGGCATGATAGGTATATTAAAAACGGGATACTTCCTCCTGCTTGCAGCGTTTGTCCAAGTGTTATACTAAACAGACACAAATATTTGCTTATACGCATGTGCTTTTTAGACCTCGAACGTGTCTTTATCATTCTGATTATCAGAGATTTTATTGGAAGCGTCGCCGTAAAGTTCGCATTTCTATATGATTGTTTTAACCGTTCGCTATATTACAAGCGTCTAGTCCGTCATTCATAATCCAGCCGTCGTCCATTAGAGAATATCCGCGTCCATAATCCAAAGACCTATTCCATTTCCATATAACAGTTTTAGCACCAAATTCAAAAAGACAAAAGTATACATAAACATAGGCTTGTTTCCTGCAAGAGAGAAGCGGACAACAGTTTTCAATGATGCCGGCAAGACATCATGATGTTCCAAAATATCAAATCCGTATCGCTGATCAGTATTCTTAATCCATAATATTCGTTATAGAGTCGTCATCTAAAAATGATGTACCTCAGCCACGCTTTGATTGTGTCTGTTCATATGAGTACCATGAGGATCTTGAAGTACATGGGCTCATACGGCCCTAGCCCCGGGTTAAGCGGAATTAGACACATGTTACGAAACGTAGCGCCATAGATCTTGCACGCTACGTTCGTATTTTGCTATCAGCATGCGATATGTATCGCCAAATTTGAGAAACTTTGAGTGGAGGCGCTTGATGGAATAGCCCTGTTTTTTAAGTTTCTGCACCAGTGTTTTGTGACGTTGATTAAAATCGTCACATTTAACACAGGATCTAGCAAATGCTACTAAGCGAGATATGTATACGCCATATGCAGGTCCTACTGGAATATTACTGTCCAGAAAGGGATAGTTAACGATGTCAAAATTGTAATCATCTCTTTTGTCATACAGTCGACGAGAGAGAAGGCTCGCTTCATTTTTATAGAGATATAGGTCTAAATATGATGTGCCTGTAGGGCTATCTGTAGTTTCCTTCAAATCCAGTGAAGGTGGATATATATCCTTCACTGCGTCATTTATATAGCGATTATCCACAGCGAGAAGATCGTCTATATAGCGTTTGGTGAATGAGAAGGAACGGGCTTTGAGTGGATCGGCTTTTGAAAGCGCCAGCATATAGTCATATTCATAAGAGAACAGATACAGGTCAGCCAACAGGGGTGCACAATTAGTACCCATTGGAATACCTATATGCTGCTGATATATTGTGCTGCCAAATTTCACATAGATATTTTTAATGAGAAATTCAAGCAACTCTATAAAAAAGAAACATCCCATGAATGATATCTCTTGTATGTAGTAGAGCTAAAGAATGCTTTATGGCTTCCGACATTAATATATCTACGATCAGTTTTCTTGAACACAGACACTATTAATGAACTTATACGGTCAATAAGGTCCCGATGAGGGATTGTAGTATAGAGAGTCGAGAAATCCCATGTGGATACATGTCTGTACGGTATGTGACCTTTAGCATCAAGTTCTTCCGTAAGACATTTTGAGTTTTTCAATATCCACATACATTCAACGCCCGAGTTCTTGAAAATAGTGGAAAATAACCAACCTGTTTCTGTGGGGAAAACAATGCAATTAAAATTGACAATCCGTCAATTAACTGACTTATTTCGTCAAATATTTTAGTGAGAGCATACAAGTTTTCAATTGGCATCACAAGCACGTGAAAATTATACTTAGATCCTGCAATATTGATATTTTCATGTTTACTTACTCGGTTATCATATTCTGATATTTTCTGTATTGTCATTACTCTAAGCCCATTTGATATGTCGCTGTCGCATATTCCTCCAAGACGGTCAAGACTTGGGTGGTCAAAGCGGACAAAGTTGAAAATGCAATACCAACCAACCTCACCAAACAATGGCAAAGTCGCTGAAGCCCTCATCATGACCAAATTGGGCGTCTGATTTCAGTGATAATACCTGTGATCAAGAAAACTCATCGCCTATATATTAATGCCAGAAGCTCAAAAAAGTATTCTTCAGCTCTACTACATTCAAGTGATATCATTCATAGGATGTTATGTTTTCTTGATAAAGTTCCTTGAATTTCTCATTTATACCTATGCGAAGCTTGGCAACACAATCGATCAGCAACATAGATGTTTAGACATATATATCGCATATATCATATTCAGACTCATCTCTATAAAATGAAGCGGATTTTCTATTGTTGTCTACTTTACGACAAGAGAGACGATTACAGTTTCGGCATCGTAAACTTTTCTTTGCTGGATAGTAATATTCCAGAGGGATCAACATATGAAACATACATAACTCGACTAGTATCATTAGAGAAACTTGTGGAAACAGAGCTACACCAATATTGTGCATACACCGCGTCATTAAAATTTCAATAACTCAGAATTGGTAATCAAAATACCACAATTCCAATTCCCCGAATCCACATCTTTCAGAAAATAACTCGCTTTGCAATCCAGTTGGAGAAAAAACTGATGAGGTATCTAAAACATATCATTGCAAAAAAACGCCGGAATAGACTTCCAGCTTATTCGGAAGGACTAACTTTAGAGAGTTCACAGGGTTGGGGGCATTCAACACTACGTGTTAAGTATTCTGTCCTCAATAGAAGGGACCTCTCCAGTGTTTACAGTCGTGTACTTCAGAGACTTGAGAGTCTGAACGCCCACACAAGTCTATCTGACAGTGGCATACATCGCGTCTCTGAGCCTTTGAATATCATCATCTCTCATGAGACGCGCTCCTTTTGCGCGAAATCATTCCAGTTATTAGCCCCGCCATAGCTGCATAGCCTCAGCATACCATAAATCATCTAAAAATAAAATATGTATATCCATTCTTAAAATTTAATAAAAATCGTATAGTAAACAGCAATCAATTAGCAAAATGATTTGTGATCAAAAAGAGCAAAAGCAGAAAAATAAGTTGGCGTCCATGACAGACGCATACCGTTATAGATACAGAAAACCCCGGAGTGGCTGTTCCTCCCCATTCACCAACCGCTACGTATACTATCTTCTCGATGTGGATAATCGCTATGAAAGTGAGGCAGCGATCATATATCCACATTCACTGGATTTGAAGGAAGCTACAGATGGTGTTAACGGCACCTCATATTTTACCTAGATCTCTATAAAAATGAAGGGGGCCTTCTCTCTTACCGATTTAGATGATTACAATTTCGCCATCGTAAGCTATCCTTATCTGGAGAGTAATAGTGCTATGGGACCTGCATATGGCGTATACATATCTCATCTGGTAGAATTTGTTAGATCCTGGCCTGGTGGGCTATACCACCAAGTGCCTCCATTCAAAGTTTCTAAAATTTGGCGATACATATCGCATGCTGATAGAAAAATACGAGCGGAGGGTGCAAGATCTGTGACGTTACGTTTCGTAACATGTGTCTAATTCCGCTTAACTTAGACATATGGGCAGTATCAACCCATGTATACGTATTCTCATGATCCTCATCATGCCCATGTGGCTATCGCAATGAGGCTTGGCTGATATACATCCTACTCTAGATAACGACTTCGCAAAGAAAATCATATGGATTAAGAATATTAAAGAGCGATACGGATTTGATATTTTTGGAACATCAACATGTCTCGACGGCATCATTGAAAATTGTTGACCGCTTCTTTGGATTGAAGGAAGCGGAAGTTCATTAATGTCTTATATGCGTTGTAATTTAATGGTCGACGGCTGAATATTGAATTATGAACTAGATGCTTGTATGGTTAAGATGGCTATTATCTTTTCTATGAATTCATATACAAATGCCAGATATATCTAAACAACAGATACTGATGATTCCAATGGATGCATAATCCATCCTGAGACAGATTGAGGATAATACATTTTGCAAAATATATTTCGAGGACACAAGCAACGGAATTGAGAGATTTGATGGAAATCACCATCATAAATCATGTTGAGGATCGTTGTTTAGCATCTTGTGTTTAATTTAAAAATATTTATTTTTTCCCGATGGGTCATAGTGAACAATGTCAGTCTTATTCGTTGTGTAAATTTACACAAAACTGGCTTCGTTAAACTGATATATTGTCTCTCTCTGACGGAGGGGGGGTGTAAGGAATATTTGTGGCTTTGTGTAATAGCATAGAACACAGGTGAACATACATAATTTTATTCAATGAAAAGGTACACTGTTAATATATTAGAAATTCAACAGAAAGCCCCGTTTACGCGAGGATAAAGCGGTAGCTGGTTGGTTAATGTGGTTGATTGACAGCTGATGTGATAGAGTTTGAACAACAGAACGGCCTGTGAGATTGACGGCCTAAATATATATCGGAAATGAACTAGTACAACGGAACAGTACGCAAATTGCCACTTACATCCTGGCCTTACTTATTAATAGTTTAATCGCATCATTTAATGATTGAATCAATATAGGATTTCAAAACTAAGTTGCAAGCAAAATGAAATAACAACAACATTAATTACAGAGTGTAAATGGTTGAATAATCACAATCTCTTCATCACGACCAATAATTTTATTTAGCTAAATAAACTCTTTCGCTATCTGAAGAGCACTAAGACAAACAATCACCAGAACTGTCCATGTCCAGAGATAGCAGCATGGGAGACGATTGCTCTAAACGACTTCTAACTAACTAACTGACTACGTATACACTTTGCAGATGGGTTCCTCGCGAATAAATAAAACATATAAACTTACCTGTGGTTACCCTCACAGTAATAAGGTATCATTAAGGTATCAATAAGGTTTCAATAAGGTACAGGCCATAGATTCGACATAGGCACAGGACAGGTACAGTTAAGGCATATACCTTATCTGTACCTCCAAATTTGTTATTTGATCCAACATGGACAAGGTACAGGTAAGGTACGTTTCAAAAATGCTAACGATGCCTTAATTGTACCTCGCTTAATTAAGGTATCAATAAGGCACAGCAACAAGGTATCACTAAGGTACCATTAAGGTATAAGGTAGGTACATGAAGATAAAACCAATTCTAGAGCAAGGCGCAAGTGACGTGCATCCAGAGGTACCGTCAAGGTATAGGGTCTTATGCGAGGTACCAGGAAGGTATATATATATATGGTCAGCCATTTTATAGCTGGACGTACCATTAAGGTACAACTGAAGGTACCGGTAAGGTATACACTAGTACATATAAGATGGCACACCATAAAAATCAACAAAGCTGATTTCAGAAGAATATTTGTGTATTTTTTACACAAAAAACAGTAATTCTTCTATACATGAAATAGCACTATGAATCATATTTACATCAACATTCTTTCATTGGGCTCACTTGTTTACAGTTATGGTTTGACTATTCTTTCTTATTCACTATCCTTTCTTGTTGTACCCAGGCATGCTATTGTTCTCAAGTCGACATGGTAGAAAGCAAGTGAATCAAGGGGAGAGTGTGCGAATTGAAGTCGCTTTCATCAATCTGTCAGTCATATAACAGTGTCCTATTCCATTTACACCAGGAAAAGCAAGTGAATTAAGCGCTGATCACCACAGTCCTCTGTTTTCCGCTCTTTAATCCGGTCACTTTGGTACTCATTGCCCGGTTGATCACAGAGGCTGTACTTGTTGATTGTGTTGTACAAAAAGCTGAAATGAATAAATAAACATCTTTAGAAGGCTGAATACTTGTGCAGCCTGTCCCATGAGAAGTGCCTCTGTGATTTTTATGCCCATTATATTGATAATGAAGGTATTTTCTATAATAGTTAATCTCAGCTACTAAATAACTGTTATCACAATATATTAATTGCTGAATATTTTTTATCTAAATAGAATGATGTGAATGCACTATGATATTGCACGAACATAGCTTCTTAAATTATAATGTACCTGACATTTAACCGGTGCCCTGAAACTTAGTATGGGAATTCAGATAGCGATTTTTGCTCACCCTGTATTGCTCCAACGATGTTACCGTTCAGTGCCGGCAGTTTCCCCATAGCTAGGTCTTCAAGTGAGAAGATCATGTTCATCAAATATCTTGCCACTGGTCTTCCATCGCTCTGAGAAGTGGTGTTCGTCTCTGTTGGCTGTTTCAGTCTTCTATAAGGTGTGTTACACTTGTTCATTTCCTGGTGATACTGGTCCTGGTATACGAACACACCACTTCCACGTGACAGCTCAACCATCTGAAACAGAGTATAAACATTTCAATGAAAGAATGGTAAAGATAGTGCCACGGCACTGTAGCTCATCTGGCTGTAACTGGAGAAAGTAGCTGTACAAATTTTTACTAAAGAATTGCAATAAATGAGTTTCTAACTTGTGTTGTCCCCCCTGAAAACTAAATGATCCATGCAGTAATTTCCTGAGATTTCATGATAACAAAGTTTCATGGGAAATTCAAGATGCAGCCATATTGGATTTTCGAAATGGACCTAAAAGGTATCTTGCACAACTGGACCACAAGGGGAGCATGTGTATCCAATTTAACAAAGATCCATACAGTAATTTCCTGAGAATTCACAACAAAATTTCATGAGGAAATTCAAGATGGCCGCCAGGTGGCCATATTGGATTTTCGAATCGGAACAGGAAAGTCAACTAGACCCCAATGGGAACCTGTGTATCAATTTTGAGAAAGATCAATGCAGTAGTTCCTGAGAGATCACGATAACAAAGTTTCATGTGGAAATCCAAGATGGCCGCCTGGTGGCCATACTGGATTTTCGAATCAAATCACAAAAGGTATCTTGTACAACTAGATCCCAAGAGGAACCGGTTTACCAAATTTGAGAAAGATCCATGCAGTGCTTCCTGAGAAATCACGATAAAATTTCATAGGGAAATCCAAGATGGCCGCCTGGTGGCCATATTGGATTTTCGAATGGAAGCAAAAAATGTATCTCGCACAACTAGACCCGAAGGGGAACCTGTGTACCAAATTTGAGAAAGATCCATGCAGTAGTTCCTGAGAAATCGCGATAACAATGTTTCATCGGGAAATCCAAGATTTCCGCCTGGTGGCCATATTGGATTTTTGAATCAGACCAAAATAGGTATCTTGCACAACTAGACCCCAAGGGGAATGCTCAACTTAATTTCAATTGTATGTCTGTTTCAGTATTGTTTGGGTAATTTTGACTGTGAAAGTAAAATTACATTTTATTTAAAATGTCATATTTTCTTGCAGAAATGTGTTCCAACGATAAGCCATAATTTCTTAATAAAATCTCGTGTAGATCAAAAGAATCCAAGAGAAAACTGATAACACTTGATTTCAACAAGAGAGTAATTGGTAGGCACATTCAACTGTATGCATTGTGCGTACGCTAGGTGTTGGAGTTGTCCCTAAGTGTGACGCCCCGGACCTGCGTGATGCCGAGGGCCGAAACAACAACAACAACAACAACAACAACGAAAGTGAATGGCAGAGAACTTTGATGGCCAATTATATTATCGTTAAAAAATTTGCAAGAATACTTCCCAACAGAATCTTGTAGTCTTGAGACGATGATTTCCACTCGTTGTTAACCGAAAATCCTAGGCGTAATACGGCCAGGTAGAATCATCCCAGTCTAAACATTCCCAACAGGTGACCTGCCGATATTAGCGAAAAACAAGCCAAATGGAAATTCTTCAAATTAGATCAAAAATGCCGACAAGAACGGCAACGTTTGGAATTTTCATGGAATGTTTGATCAGACAAGAGTCTAATATAAAGCTGCTAGTTAACTTCAGAAAATAACCCTAGGTTACGTCTAAATCTAGACCTAAGAGGAACTCCTTTCAAATGCGACTACATACGGCAGGTTGCAGGAGGAAAGAGGATGATTTCATGGGGCGCATGCGCAGAGTAAACCAGCTGAGCTCCCTAAAGAGAGATAACTTTTATTCTGCAGAGGGATCTCCTAAAGGCGGATATAGGCATAGCAATAGCAGGTGTAGATTTGAGCAATAAATAACTAAATTGCAGTATTACATACAATCAAACCAGACATCACCCATGGCCGAGAATGAAATACCTATTGTTAAGCTGTTCTAAATTAATATTCTGTTCTAATTGTGAATATCGCAATCAGAATGACTCAGTTGCACATTATTGCAAGAACAAAGGAGAGCCTGTCTGTTCACTGATCTTTGACTTCAGTTGAGCAGCTACTGGGTTATATAATTTCACTTTTCCTTATCTTTTAACCCTGGAGAGTAATTTTAACTTGTGATAACTGGCATAATTTTATACATATGTACTATATTTTCTCAGTATTCAAGCATAATGACATATTCTTCGAATACTGGGAAAATATAGTACATGTATAAAATATGCCAGCTATCACCAGTTCAAAATTGTGATGGTTTAAAATATAGGCGAAATTGAAATTATACAACTCGGTAACTGATCAACTGTTCTCTCAATGATGTGCAACCAAGCCATCGGATTATGGACGTGGATATTCTTTAATGAACGACGGCTGAATTATGATTGATGGACGGACGAACTTCCACCAGCATGACCAACCCTGCAGTGTGTCAGCCAGGATATAAAATCTACCTGTCAAAGTATCTCATTTTGCTAGATTTGGACAGTCTACTAAATTTCCTTTCTTCATATCTCCCCCATGTTAAATTTTCAAATTCTTGTCTATACAAATTTGAAAATTGTCTGTCCATTGGGATATATCTCTGACTAACATCATGCAATCCTGTTAATGAGAAAAGACAAATAATTACACTATACTGCTGTGCCACTGACAGATGTAAGATCCCAGGGTTTGGGTCTTGAATATCCTGCTGCCTGTGTTACTTGTACTAAGTCAGAATCTGCAAGATGAATATCTATAAGCAATCATTATAAAACTTGATCAACATCGATAAAATATATATTATTGTATCCTATCAGTATACATCAAAAGTGAGGAATCACCTAATTAACCTGTTCAAAAATCAAATCAGGACGGCAGAAATAATTATAAACATGACACACCGTCATTTCGTCCAAGATATGGAAATGTCAGCAGTTAACAATAACAGACCAGGCTGTTGAGAAGGAAACATGGGGTTATCGGACAATACGAACGAAAAGGACGAACAGCCTGATAGCGTTATTCAACCATGGATTCTTAACCACTTCAAATTTCATCCACCCATTGATATTCAAAAATGGATTACAGAGACGCCGAAGGCCCTCAAACCAAGAGTTTTGGGGGGGGGGGGGTGTGGACGGTGGTATGTGAAGTAGCGAAATATGGGGTCTCCATATATAACCCCATGCTTTATATAAACATACACAAAGGTCTGAAACGTACTTTCGGTGAAACGAGAAATAAACGGTTTACCCCCAAACTAAATACATCAGCATATTCTACCGAGCGATTCAAACCCCAATCTGACTGTCCATTCAACCCGGCACAGCGAGATGATGATCCGCTTCTTTCTTAATTCTGATTGGTCAGTCACAACACGCCTGCGGCAAGAGAGGTCACACGCTGATCAGCTGACCAATCAGAATTGCGAAAGAAGCGGAGCATCATCTCGCTTTGCCGGGTTGAATGGACAGGGTATTGAGAATGGACATTGGTATACAATTTCACAAATTTACTAATTTGATGACGGGTATATATAGAGTGACAATTGTAGAATATGCTGATGTATTTTGTTTGAAGGTAAACCGCTTATTTCTCGTTTCACCCAAAGTGCGTTTCAGACCTTGGTGTATTTTTATATAAATCATGGGGTTATATATAGAGACCCAATATTTCGACACTTCACTGTAATACACCGTCCACACACCCCAAAACTCTTGTTTTGAGGGCCTGTGAGAGACACTGATCAGCTCTTCGCGGCTATCAAAGCGGCCCACTGTAGCGTTGGGCATTGTAGATCATGTATTGATCTACTGTCTGTTCCAGCTAATATATCCGAGATGTTTTTGGCGATATAATTATTTCGGAGACAATTTATGGGACGATATTGAAACTTCACACAGTAGATAAACTAAGAAGTACTAATTTTATTCCAAAGTATCGAGAGAATCCTTCTCGTAGTTCTCAATAAATCGCGAAAAGAAATATTAGACATGAACGGGCTTGGGATTAGTTCTCGTACGATTTTCACGGTTTATTTTAATTTTATATAAAAGTAATTTCTCGAGAGATACGAAAACTGACCTGGCTAATGCTGGGGTCAAGAACCTTCCCTTGGAGGAGTTTCGCGCGTTACGTGTCCTTTCCTTGCACGCGCGGGAGCAGTTATTAACTTGACTTTTTTGGTACCACTAACCCACGAGAGAGAGCAATTCTGGTACAGCAGACGAAAGATGCAATTTTATGCTGAATTGTTGTAAATATCATCGTTCATGCACTTAAAAAAATATTTGAGTAGTTTTAGAAGAAATAATATATTCTAATTGGACAATTTATCAATCTAACCTGTTCGCAATGAAAGACTGAACAGCGACTGTCGTTATTTGGACGGAAAACGATATTATTTTATTTCCGGAAAATCTTCGGCTGTCATCGGAAGTATAAATCTTCGGCCGTCAATAGCTGATAGCGTAACCACTAATTATCCGATTTTAATCTTAATAATATATTTGGAATCCTGATGAAATACTTGTTTCGGAAATATATAGATTGCTATATTTGTGTGCTAATTCATGACGAAAAATTCTACCGGAAAATTACACTGATTTAATGGAAATGTGAGTTTGCCGCCATTTCACTGTGAACATTCGTCACATGACATACACACAGCTGTCGAAATGGAATTGTCGTTTGGCTATCGTGGAATGAACACGCTGGTCATCAGCCATGTTACCTGTATTGGTTGGCGATAAAATGGACTTCCCGTGTGAAGAAAACCACAGGTAAGTATGCCCCGGAAAACAATTATAAAACTAGGCCCATGGGCATATATAGAAAGGTGGTTCAGAAGATAAATGCTGTTGCTTGATTGAAGGTTAGGAAAGTGAAGTGAAGTGAACTTCTCTTTGCATAATCTAGATATTATTGCACTGTACTTCCATTTGTAAATTACTATTTTGTAATTTATGGCTCACGGGAAAAATAGTTTTTGACTGATTGTGATACCCGAGTATCATTTTCAGAGACTATCGATTGACTGTCTGCAACAGTGGAGATAGTAAAACTCAAAAGAATAGCTGCTTCCTGAGTGGCAGATTTCTTTCCCAGAGTTTCGATTCAAAATAATATCTATTTGTTTGAAAAAGCACCCCCCCCCCCCAAAACACAAAAAACTGGCCATAATACCAAGCTGATCCATATGTAGTGGTACTACTATTATACATACACCCGGTACTGGCACTGAAAGTATTAGAACACATGAGTGCATGAAACAACAGTGGCAAGACATTCATCTCAGAATATTTCAGTTCTCAGACATGTCAGATACATGTAGTGTTATTTCTAAGTTTAGGTTCAATTGATTCATTAATTTCACTACATGCATGTACATATATTCCTAACACCAGTCCATGTGATGACCTAGTTTTAGCTTCATTCATCAAAAACTAGACCCAGCATAGATACAAATGTACATGTACAGCCCCTAGAGCTATGGTAGTGCAGCTCTTTACACATGTACATGTTGCCTCCTAAACTGTATTTCTCTGAGCTGAGGCCAATCTGTGGAAGAGTGACCATAGCAGGCTTCCATACTTTAGTGCGTATTAATCTGATCTCTTGAAGGAAAGCAATTAACAGAGTATTATTTAATACAGGTAAGGGATCAAGAACATGCTAAGTGACTATATATAGGCCTATGAAGCCTGTCAACCACTGAAGGATAACTATTCTGGTCTGAGAAAGAATAAACAATTTGGAACTATTTTCATACGTGTACTTCGGACAACCCTAAAATCAGAAATTTTCTAGATCCCATAATAAAGGTGAGACAACTCACCTTTCTAAAAATAACACCTCCAATCATATCAAGAAGTAGAAATTTTGACAGACAAATTAAACTTTACCCTCGCACATGAAGTCACCACGTGCTCTGAACGCGCGCACATGCGAGGTGTACGAGATTTGATCTGTACGAGAACCGATCCCGAGCCCGTAAGGTGGGAGATTTGTGTGTTATCTTTTGACGTCATGACGTCAACCCTGCATGTTATAACATTGGCAGATCAACGTCATCGTGGACCCCCCCAAAAACATGGTAGGTATTGGTGATCTTCGTCAATTCTCAACAGATTTTGATGAAATACGGGGGAAAATTGGTATTTTTTAGTTGTGTGAAGTTTCAATGTTGTACGATAAATTCAAAATTGTTTCCGAAATATTGACGTTAATATCTCGGATACATTATCTGGGACGGACAGTACATAAGTTTCTTCACCTAGTTATAGATACTTACTGGTACTTGCAAATCGTTGCCTGGTAGTTCCGTTGTTGTTGTTTTTTGAACTTGTTGTTGTTGTCCAAACAACATTTCTCTCTTCTTCACTTTTGTCGTGGTCAATATGCCTTGTAGACCTACATCTCAACGAACGCACACTAGGAATTTGATACACTAACGCAACTTGGCTGGTTGGAACACAAGAATATAAACTTTTTTGCTGAACGGAGTGCCACGTTCACACTAAAACTTGACAAAAAATCTCCGTACAGCAACACGCAGAAGTAGCCTGGTTCCCTGGCAAGCTTGTATATGTATAAGTAATGTAACAGTAATTTAGGGTACCAGGCTTGGCGAAGTCAAAATCGGCACAGCGACTCCGACCAAAAGATCGGCTGTTCTGTCAAAAACGGTATCGTAATAGTCACCCGCGCAACTGTTTTTTTTAACCCACTGAGGTCTAGCCGGTTTTTGTCTAAAAATCTCAACCGATACTTGAGATAAATTTCTACAACTTGGCGAAGTAAAAGATAGTACATCTGTTTAAATTATGTGTTAAAATGGGAGCTGAACTATTCTCTACGGGAAGTTTTTTTGCCATTTACTTCTGTGTTAAACTTAGGCTTTTCAGAGGGAGGAAAATCCCCCAGTGACGTCATTGTACTAACAAAATCGATTTGTTATCGTTCACTCTCTCTCTCTCTCTCTCTCTGTCTCTCTCTCTCTCCACTGGAATTCTCGAAGGTTTGCCAACTGATTCTCGATATAGTTGTTATGAGAAATAAATTTAAAAAAATTAATAAATAAAAAAAATTCAGATCGCGTCTTAATTCATTCTAAATCAAGGTATGAAAGAAAATTTAAAAACTGTGATTCTTAGGTTTTGCCCTGCTTGACAGAAATGGAAATGACTTTACTTTAGTCAAAGCTGAGAGGCAAAATGTAGGACAAGTAAAAAAAAAATTATTAAAATATATACGTAGGCATCTACCACTAAGTATTCCTCAAGCCAGGGAACTGTGTTCCTTATGAGCCGTCTTTCATGAAAGTGTCCCCAGACAAAGGTGGACAATAATCTGTCTGGGTACAAGAATAAATCTGGATGAAAGGTTTTTCAGTACGGTTACCGGTATATAAAAGCAAAACCTTTGTACACATGTTTTCTTTGCAAATTGTGAGATGAACCTGTCAAAATGTACAGTATTTGTCAAGATACGGTCCAGCGGTACAAATGTTAATGTTAAGAAATGCGTCTCACGTCCAATTTGTTGAAATCTAACAAGTTGATAACGTCCAATTTGTTGAAAATTAAGTTGATAAGGTACAAGAAGGTACATAAATTTGGCTAGAGTAAATATCTAAGTCTAGGAGTTACCAACAAGGTACACCCCAATTTGTTGTAAAATTAACCAAGTTCATAAGGTACCAAGAAGGTACAGGGCTTTGGCTTGAATAAAATTCCAAGTCTGAGAGGTCCATCAAGGTACAGTTCAATTGGATGAAAATTAAGCTAAGTAGATAAGGCACCAGGGAGGTACTGGTACAGACTTTGACAGGTACTGATCAGATATATACCTTCTCAAGGCACACCCACTGAACCTCAAGAAGTACTGTTGAGGTATATACCTATTGAAGGTACAATAAGTCAACTCGGCTACAAGGTATCATTAAAGTACACTCTAAAGTTAAGGTACAATTAAGGCACATCTAAGGCACCAGACAGGTATATACCTCTTAAAGGCATATATCTTGCTACTGTGAGAGCAACCACTTGGAACCATTAGTAATATTCTGGACAGAAGTGCACAGAATAGCCTTGTATATAATATTTTTACACTCAATCTATCTGTACTAAAATATCCAACTACTCTTACGCAATCGAGGCGTTTCTATACGAATGCACGTCCGAAGGCTAGAGGGATTGTGAATCGTTGAACTGTATACACTTCCTACCGCAATATTTTATGTTCTTCCGTATTGCTTATCTTAATTGGCTCAACTGTACTTGTAGTGGAACAAACAGTTCCATGTGTGTATCTGTAGAGTATTGGTATAAAAATTACACAGAACCAGAGGATCGGCTAGAATCCGCCGGAATTCAGGTTTCGATGCTCCTCGGAGATATACAGTAAGCATTACATGTTATAGTTTACAGGTTATCTCCCATAACGGTTTCACCTAACGGCTTTATCTCCCCTTAGAAGGACTGTCAGCTTTAGGGATGGATGGAAGAAGCATTTTCGAATAATTTAGCTATACTGACGTAGTTGCAGAGCTTTTTTGATAACATAATCCCGATTCAAGTGGGCCTGAGATGCTAGTTTTACCCCCCGCCCCCCGACCCCGGAATATAGGGGGGGGGGGAGATATAGCGATAGACACGGAAGTATGTTCGTCCGTCCGTCCGTCTGTCTGTCCATTTTTTCTTGTCAAGGCAACTCCTATACTTTTGAATCAGTTCACGCGATACTTGGTGGATGTTATCGGCACAGTCTGGAGATGCGCATGTGCTCTTCCAGTTGACGGAGGATTTCTCCTTCATGAGTTATTGCCCTTTACACTTCAAAATGCTGTACGTAGATTAAACTATATAATCTTGTCAACCTTTGATACAGTTCACACAATACTTTGTGAATATTATCGGCACAGTCTGCCCTTCCTGTTGGCGGAGGAGTTTTCCTGAGTTATTGCACTTTGCAGTTCAACTCATTGCTTGGGTGTTGATAAAATTATTGAAAAAAGGTACTTAGAAGACGTCAACGTTTACAATACAGCTGAAATTGAAATGAGATTGGTTTTCTTTGCTGCTTGCGTGACTTGAAGCCCCATATTATGGAATTTTAAAAATCCCCATCAACGTTTTAATCAAACAAGATTCCGTGGGTCATCGAGAGACCAGTTTCGGTCACCTGCACAAAAGTGATTGCGTGGCTGACATGGGTCACCTGTCGACAACATGGGTACCTACTAACAAGTGAACGGTGCTTAATGAACATGTACCTGGTGCACGTAGTCCAAAGTGAACAGTGCTACCTTTAATATTAGGCTAATCATTGTTATCAACTGGCACCTTTAATAATGGACTCAGCTTTATTGACAACAACAACATAGCTGATATTGTTGAGAATGGATTCATTCAGCATAGAGAGCTTAAAAGTATGCCAAATTCCAAATACACACAAGTGTGCAACAACATACTAAATTCAAATAAACTAACCCAGAATTCATTATGGCTGTTATGTGATTATGATATTACATAATATCACATTGCATATCAATCATTCCTCACACACAGAAATACAGCTCTTTTTCTCCCTCCCAATTCACCGACACTGGGGTCGGGGGGATACACCATCTTCTGATGGCTCTCGTTGAACGTGTTTCTGACATTTCAACTAGACCTCAACATTATAAAATTTGAAATTGTCTTTCGGCGTTATTCCATGGACCTAAAGCTTTTGTTAATTATGATAAATACCTAGATGTAGTGTTTTTTTATGTTTATGCTTATTCGCAGAACAGCAAGAGAAACACATATGCAGAATATAAAAAAGTAAGCAGTTAGCCTCATATATCGCGGGAATAAAACCCGAGGCTGTGTACCCGTAAGAATCTTAGATAGTTGCTTGTGTTAATTTTTATCATTATTATTTATTTCTTTCTTCAATTCTGGAGAAGCATGAAACGGTGTTATACACCAAACGCTCACAGACAACAGTCGGGACATATTTTTCGTCGCTGTGTATCAGAGTGTTCTAACTACATGTATTGTCACCATGTGTTATGTCTACGCTGATATGGAATACCACTTTTGAATGGGAGATTCAAGAAAAGTATATTTCGATCGACACATTCACGGATTATCCAGTCATGCTACCTAGTAAACAGTTGTCTTTTCCAGTTTTTTGTTGAAGAGAAATCGATATTATATTGGATATGTATCAACATAGTTGCCACTTGAAACTTCATTTCGATTATGAAATATTATATATATTTGGATGTCCAGGGTGTGTATTCAATCTCTACACAACAGAGTTGTAGTTTTTCATCACAGTCAGAAGGATCTGGTCGCTGTAACGATGTATGTCATGGTACAGACGTGACCGACCAATCTTGTCGCTGTGACAATGTATTTCATGGTACAGACGTGAACGACCACGTTCTAAATGGTTCTGAATCCTGAACACGCATCTTGTCCATAACAAATGAGAACAGAGTGGCTATAAGAGATTGTTTAACCATGTATAACATGGTCAGTCACGTGTATACCAGGTATTGTTTGGGTCAGGTCGGCCATGTGCTTCTGACGGTGAAGCTTTTTGCGTTCCAGTTATTTAATCGACTCAGTTTGGGTCTGTGTGACAATTGTTTTTAACGTTTCCCCCGTGATCAAATTTGGCACTCCAATTCGACTTTGTGAAACGATTACAGCCGTAAAAGATATGACTATTTTGACTGACGTCGATCAAATCGAATGAAGAATACCATCGATTTCCTACCAAAGCGAGGTCTATGGACAAGGTCGGTAATTTGTGTTGCCTGGGTGATGATGTATTCGATCCATGTTTATGTGAACTGTAGGGTAATTTAGACGTGATCAAATTGACAGAACGCGTTATTTTGCCTGAATACATACACCGGACTTGGTTCCACATAAAAAAACATCTACATTGTTAAATTGTGTTTTCACGCTCGCCGATGATAGACGTCAATTCATTGGTAGCTTGGTTTTACTTTGAATAATTCTGACTCATGGGTTTGCCGATTATTGTCCCTTGAATACTTCCGATTTGTGACTCGGTTATAGACGGCTGATCCCTAGTATTGCCTTTCTACGGCCGTATTTCTAGGACAACGTAATTATATTTAGCGACGCAACAACTCCGTCTTGACACACAGTATTGTTCGAGCAGAATTGTGCCTCTGATAGACCTAAACAAACAATGGGTCGTATGGTCGAGTTGGCAAATTGATAACAGATTCGTCATGGGGATTTCGGAAATACAAGCACGAAATGAAACGCAGTCGAGGAAATAAACAACTTAAATTCATTGTCAAAATTTCTGTGAAATCTTTTTGCAAAATAATGTTTCCGGATTCCAATCACCAAGTGATAAAATGTTATTTTGCTGTATCGTGGTATTTAAGGAGGTTTCCCATTGATCCTGGCATGTGTTGGATCGCCATAGTTTATATGCTCCTTTGAATGTTTTGTTCTTAGCACTGGAGCATACCAGTTCTTGGTATATATATATTAGGCATATAGAAAAACTCGAAAAATTAACGCATCGCTGGCGATTCTTTACTATGGACATTTTATATATATATATATTTTTTTTCAAAGTGTGTATATCAAAATTACATGTAGAACATAAAACACTGAAAAAAATGAGGCATGAGACGTAACGTTTCCCTGTAAATTCAGTGTGTTCGAATTTGCGTTCGGCTGCACGCCAATTACAAAATATGTCGAATGCAATGTTAATCAGTGCAACCAGTGTGATTACATTTTCTGGTAGAACTTACTCACGTGTTGATGGCCAGCAGCACCAGATCAACTCAGGATATTGTTTGTACATTTGTACATTTAAAATATCCGACTGCGTGAAGCATCCACGCTGGCTAATCGATACTATAGTCTGTCCGTTTTAATTAGTCGTCTACTTTGGAGCTTGTCAAAAATCATTAGTTAACCCTGCAACAATTTTCTTTTTTGCAGCGTGTAGAACAAACTGAACTCTACAAAATGACCACCATTTCTCTGTGATATCGATAATATATCACGCTTGAACCAACTTTTTAATTCTCTCCATATAAACCTCCAGTATAGTTGTTTGTGTACCGGGTCTCAATTACATAAGGAGACGTCATAATGTATTCATGCTCACTGGCACAAAGGTCATTGATGCCGAATACAGTAATAACAGGCGGTCCGTCGTAGTGTCGCCCATATCCCGTGCCCAGTGAAATTACCGAATGATAAAGCGCACACACCTCTATGACCGTACACGGCATTGTTGACCTTTGTGCTAGACAGCATGAATACATTATGACGTTTCCCTATGTAATTGAGTCCCGCTACATGAACCAATTGTACTGAAGTTTTATATGAAGAGAATTACAAAGTTATTTCAAGCGTGATATATTATCGATATCACGGAGTAATGGTAGTCATTTTGTAGAGTTCAGTTTGTTCTACACGATGGAAAAAAGAAAATGTATACGGAGTTAATTGCTCCGAAGCAGACGACTAATTAAAATGGACAGACTATAGAGATCAACCTAACACAAGCATCACCACACCCTCTATCACGTATTCCTGGCACCTGCTTATTGTTTTCTATGGACAGCAGACACCTGATCGAAGTGTCCATTTCTCAGAAAAAAAAAGTGACGTTCCAATAAATTTATAAAGGTGAGTGATTTGCTCAAGAGCGGCATATGACATGTCGTGTATTTTCAGTGTCTGGATGTCACAGAAACATACTCTAACAACCATCTGGCGAAAGAAGCCGCTAACTTGCAGTATATACAGAAAACACTTCTCCTTGAGCGCCTTCCTATATATTCACGTAATGCTCCTCAAAACTGGGTAATAATTTTCCTTGCACACGTTGTTTTCCAAGCACATGTGTGGACGTTAACCGAGTGTTTCTTCTTCACCATGTTTGATCATGATATATTAGATAAATGGCGTCTCCAGTAAGGATGGCCTTTTTAAAATTTGTTTTATCTGTTCGCCATTATCCACTAACGAATCCCGTTAACCGGGAAGAAGAAATATAATTACGTTTTCCAATGTCGGTACTATACGGCGTTTAAGTGAAGCGCATCCGTAGGTGGAAATTATAGAAGAGCACAGTGTCCAACAGTCTCAACTTTTTGGACCGAAATAGGTAAAATATTACCGATGCATAGATTAATGTTGAACTCTACCAGAGAATGCGAAGAAATTTGTTGCTTTAATGACGCCACATACGTTTTTTTTTACATTATAATCAGGACTGCAGTAACACATACGTCTGAATCATGCTGATCCACTGATAAGCTTGGCATAATGTAGAAAGAAAGTAACTTAATGCAGGGTTACATATCAACGTATTTTCAGAATCTTTATTCGCGCCATTAAGTTTATGCTTTGAGGATACTATCCTTTTCTGGTTGATTTACTTTTAATATAAGTCATACAACAAACCAGTCAGGGATTTATTCGCCCAGCTGTAACTGTAATCGGTATTTATTTCGATATTGTTATGTCTGGTGAACAAAGTTCCATATCAAATCTTCATGGGTTAAAAAACTGCAGGCTATACTCATCTGAATAGCCAGAAATGTTTCGAACAAGCCACGATCAGGCGATCTAGAATCGGCCATACACGATTAACTCCCGTGCATTTACTAAAAAAAGCGCCAGTCCCAATGTGTATTCCATGCCACGAAGATCTCACAGTGAAACATATTCTTGTCGACTGTATAGATTTTAAGATTATAAGAGATTCTTTTTATCGAGCAACTACTTTAGTAGATGTTTTTAGTCGGGTGAGAGAACACTGAATCTTAGGTTATTTGAGAGAAATCGGTTTGTTGCATAAGTGTTCATGTATGTTTCAATTTGTTGGATTAACTTGAATACTTAGAATTTTATTTGATCGTCGCTATATAGCTGAAATATTGCTGAACACAACATTAAACCTTAATTCCCTCTCTCTCTCCTTTTGCATTGCTCTCCGACTAGTATAGCAATCGACAGAAACGCGATTGAAATAATGAAAATATCCTTGCATGTGTTTTCATGTTTACGTGGTTACCGTCTTTAGAAGCAATAATATTCGGCATTTGAAACGAGGTGGCGATTTCTTAGATTACAAGTTGTTGATCCGCATGCGTGGCCATTTCCAGGCGTTCTACATCTGGAGACTTTTGAGAAAGTCATGCTTGGACTTTGCGAGAGAACTTCGGTTCCAAGTGAACAGAGAACTGTCCACCCAGAATGCTTGGATGCTTTCTTTTATCTGACAAGAACTTGGGTACTCTACACAAGCATATCCTTTCTGTTTAAATGTATTGGAAGATACAGAAGGCATTAGACTGGTGTTCCCTTCGTCCCGAATTGCAGGGATAGACCGACTGAATGTCATCGATACTTTGGCTCAATTATGTTGATTTAATTGCTGAATTTCATAGTACTAAGGTGCTTCAATGGAGAGGAACACATTTGGTTATTAATATTTCTAACTTCTGGCAAAAAACCCTCGTATTAATCCGCGTTAATCTGAAGCGGAGAGCAGTACATCCAATTACTACATTTGCTCTAAATTCACGTATCGTACTTGTATAATAACCCCAAAAGCCTCCAGTCGGGTTTAAGGTGCTGCTATCCATAGTTAGGTCCTACGAGTTGGATAATCGATGTAGGATATGGCTTGTATCAACAGAAATACCCACCAAATCCAAACCCGTGTTATTATTGACAGTGTAGAGAGCTGCTAAGGGCGGAAAATTTCATTGATTAATTGTCAGATACATGTATTGGGAAAGGGTAGCGTTTCCATTTGGCTGTATAAGGTCCAAAAGCAGAGAGCACATGGTGAATTATTTCCACTGATTAGTGTGCATGGGGACACGCAATTTCATTTTTATTCGCAGAACCCCTCCCTCCCTCAGCCTTACCAGCAAAGCATCATGAGCAAAATCAAACTGGCACCTATGAGAATGTCAGATGCGTTTTAGCCGTATTTTAGTTATACCTGTTTCTGTGACAAGCACCCAAAACTAGTTGTTTTTGCAACAGATAAATATGTCCTTATTTGTATGTGTGCCGCTTCATGGAGAAACACAGCAAAATTCGAATGAGATAACTAAAATGCCTCTGGGGCGTCATAATGGCCAGCTCATTTTAACTTTTTAATTATCCCTCCCGTCTCTTCGGGCTGCGGGACACAACACCATACAACGATAGGATTAATATGACAGTACTCTGTGTCCGGTTAGAAGCATTTCATATTATTGAAATAGTATGCGATCAAATTGATCTCTGATGGATGACTGAAGAAACATAGAGGTAAATAGTGAAAATCCATGAAGCCTCCCACTTGTCCCAAGTTTGACCCACTCCGTATAATTGGTTGATATCTGGTCATTATTCAGCAGTTTAATTTTGTAATGGAATAGCGGCAGTAACCAACAAATCCCGGTGGTGCTTTGGCATAAACAACACTTACCACTATATGTCATATATGTTAACGTCGTAACTTCCAGGATCGCTGTAATTGCACCCGAAGTGAAATATTGCGCCGACCGATGCCGATATTGCCAATGCAGTATATTTTATAAAGGTCGGTCGAGATTGAATTTTCTTGAGGAATGGTAAATGCCGCTTCTTGAATCAAGTGAGACGGCTATCGCTCAAATGCAGCCCGAAAGACCGGCGTTTAATGGATTATCGTCATCTACTTAACAATCCAATTCAACCATTTGCATGATATTCGAAGTGCACTGCCATTGTGTAAGCCAGGAGTAAGAGACATGCCAAATTAAACATTCACTGGTACAATTTCCTTCCCTCTCTCTAGATACCGACTGGTGTCCAATTGACGAACTGTCCATTGTTTCCTAATAGAGCGAAACTTTGCCACCAAAATCCTCGCCTCGTTAATCAACAACAGCCATTGTAACATGGGTGAAAATTCGACATCGATTTGCAAGAGCGAAAAATTACCTCCAATCCTCGAGTATTATTGGAGAATGGTGCACGCCAACTGAATATACAGATATTAAAATGGAGTATGCTTAAATGAGTAGAAAGTCAGTAAATTTATACGTAGATAAATTCCAGTGGTGATTAGTAAAAGGGTGATTTCACGGGCACATACCTGATCAACACCGCTACAAAGAGATACCGGTAAACGCTGGTTATTTTAAAGAATGGAACTCACAAATTTGAAGGAAAGCGTTCAAATTGACCGCGAATTATTTTATTTTCAGGGATTGATAGTGGAAATTTGAGATGTTTAGAGATATTCTCTAGCTGGCATACGTTGTCCTCACTGGAATGAAGCTCATCACACACATTACCGATGGAATAAGCAGTCTTCCAGGAAAAAATGTAACCCACAAAGGCATTTATCGACCGATTCTTTTATATTTTATTAATACAATTTTGTGAATTGTACGATAATTTAGAAATATTTATCTGATCTGAAATGAAATTACTTTGGGTGTTATCAGCCACATAAAGCAAAAAAAAAAATGACGACAGCAAGTACCAACATGTGACCGCCATTTTGAATGTAACCGTGCCATTTATATGAGAACCCGCAAAGTAACAAAGATTTACTTCTCCGTTGTTCGCCGTTTCGGAGCACGGCAAAAAAATTCACTGGAGGGATGCATTAAAGAAGACTGTCTGGCGGGCAAGAGGGAAAGGCAATATATCCCTTTTACTCGTTTGCATCAAGATAGAAAATATAAGTTTCGTACGGCGATTATTTAATATATTTGGAATAGGGAATATGGCGTAATAATAGTAATGATGCTGATTGGAGAAATGTGTGACAATGGACTTTTGAATGGTGTCGTCCTGTTGGACCTGCGTAAGGCATTTGACCTGGTCAGTCATCGCATCTTGTTAAAAAAGCTATATTTGTACCATTGTAATAATAATGCTATGAATTGGTTCAAATCATACTTAACCGGTCGACAACAGTGTGTTTCCATTAAAGGTAAAATATCGTCGACAAAGCCGGTGACCCACGGCGTACCCCAGGGAAGCATACTTGGACCGTTGTTGTTTATTTTATACATGAATGATATGCCGCTCTCCAGCACATCGGAAATAGACATGTATGCTGACGATTCGACATTACATGCGGAAGGAAAATATATCAAAACCTTAGAAGACAACCTAAATAGAGACATGCAGCACATAGTGCAGTGGTGCGATGATAACCACATGGTCCTCAATATAGACAAAACTAATGTGATGCTTATAACTACAGAACAAAAGCTTCACTACCTTCCGAAACAGCATCTTGACATTATTGTTGAGGGTGAAAGTTTGAAAACTGTCAAATGTACGAAGGTGTTGGGGGTCATGATAGATGAACATTTAACATGGAAAGATCATGTGAACAAAGTTGCTGGACATATGAACAGAAATATTGCATTATTGCGTAGGATTAAGAAATATTTACCGCTTTCCACTAGATTAACGTTCTATAATGCATTCATACAACCTTACGTTGATTACTGTAGTATCGTCTGGGGTAACTCTGCGCACATAGTTAGACTACATAAACTTCAAAAGTTAGCAGTGCGTATAATAACTGATTCTCCCAGGTGTACGCCATCAGAGCCGTTGTATAAGAAATGTAAAATATTGCCTCTACCTGCTAGGATGGATTTTAGAACTGTAACTAATGTATTTAAAGCTATTAACAAATTAACCCCTAGTTATATTAGTGACATGTTTATTCGAAGGAGTTCTATATCTAGTCGCCAAACAAGATCTACCGCACAGGACTATTTACAAGTACCAAAAACTAGACTTAAGATGGCCCAAACAGCTTTTAGATGTAAAGGTGCTTCACTTTTTAACAAATTAGACAAGACAACTAGAGACTCCTCATCTTTACAGAGTTTTAAATATAATTATTTTAGAAACTATTCTAAACTGTGATACGTCGAGGATTTACTCAATTTTAACATATATATTGTCGATTTACTGGATTATTCTAAATTTTTACCGCCTTATGTTCTGTTCCGATTCTAGTCATAGAATTTTTTATCTTCATGTTGTATTATTAGTTTTTAAATACTTATTAATTTATTCAAGTTTAACATATAAATTATCGATTTACTGAATTAGTCTAAATTTTTACCGCCTTATGTTAATCTGTTCCGATTCTAGTCATATATTTAAAGTAGCCTAAATTGTGCTTTTATTTTCATGTTGTACTATTATTTGTTAATATTTATTAATTCATTTGTATATATTTTACTAACCAAAGAGGGCCCTGGGTTAGATAAGCTCGCTTACCAGGCGTCCATTGTGACTTTTACCCTCTATAAATAAAGTTTTTATTATTATTATTATTATTACTCATCGCGCACTACTCATCGCGCATGCGCAGTCGATCCATTCTACTGTAGGGTGCAAGCCTGGCCCATGGAATCTGAGGTAGTGAAAACCCCAGGTCTCTCGCCCCACCCTATCCCGCGCCACACCTATGCGACCCGCTGTGCAGTGAACAAAGCGGAGGAGGAGGAGGAGTAGGAGTCGGACACGCCACGAATTATACTAGGTAGATGTTTACACATCCATATTCTAATATGTGCGCAATCAAACTGGCATGCGCAAACAGTGTGGTTGAATTGTGATACAATAGGCAGTGCGACATTCAGTAGCCAGCCATCGTAGTCATCTATGACGAATTTTCGCACCTGAGCTTCTTCGCGATACAATATTAGAATCAAACTGCCAAACAGGTATCAAATAATATCAATAGTATATATATATATATATATGCAAGCCAATTTCCTGGATGATAAAAGCAGTTTTGAGGATGCCGTCAAGATACTATGCTGTTCTTATCAAAAATCCGTATTATGGGCATTTATTATTTGATCCGAATTATTGTATCTTAGTACATTGTAACTATCTTACTCTATGTCAAGCCCTGGATCGTATGAATGCAATTCCGGCCATGTCTTGCGCACGCCAAAGTTTCGAGGTATCGAAATCATAGGCGGCAGATCAGATATTCAATATTCAGCCGTCGTCCGCAGAAGAATTTATGCATCAATGACCGAAAGACCGACAAATGTAAGTAAAATACTACTTACGTGGCTAACGACATAGAATGTGTTAAGCCTCATGAGACTTGGAATGAATATCCGATCTAACCAGTATTTTGACGAAGTGTAATTTTTCGAGAACAGAAGACAATCCTTTGCCACCACATTTTACGAACGGCAATCAATCGTGGCCTCAAAGCCTCCGATATCAGCGATGGAAACACATGGACACCTTCGGAAGATGACACTTTTAACTCATTAAGGATAAATTATTTTCGATATGAGCCTGTGACCAATACATCACTTTAATTAACGGGTCGGTCCGTTGGTCGCATCGACACCCTAATGGTGAATCGTATCCTCCACACGAAAAGGACAGCGATTGCCTTAAAGATATTGACATAATTATCGAATGGGCACTTAAACGCAGTCGTCCGTCATAAACACGAATTTCCCGGGAATCCCAAACACTCGCAGACCACGACTTTTGAGTCAAACTCTCTATGATTGCCAGTACATTCTAGAGGCTTCGTCAGCTCGGACTTGAACTCTGGTTTGTTAAACATTCCATTTTTTGCCACATTACCCAGTGTTCAAAACTTCAAGAATGTGAGGTGCCGAGGTAAGCTTTTCTGTAGAGTCATATGGTTGCTTTTTAGTCGCCAGACGTCGTCAATTTTTCCCACTTGTTGCATATCGCTCCATTTCATTTGTTCATTAGTTTGACACAATTTATGTTTCCTCGTCAAATTGTTTAAACTTCCCAAAAACTGATTGAAAGGAGCTTGATTTTATTATTTTGACGGAGTTAAGGTAATAAATATAAAACGATAAAGCAAATTAAATAATTGCCAATACCCTGCTTTCGTTAATGATAAAACTGTGATGGTTGCCATGTAAGTCGTTCATGAAATTTTCTATCTTTCTCATAAGATTGTGTGGAAGATTAGATTCAACATATGCGATTTAGAACAGAAACGTGTTTACGATAATGCAATCTAGAGAGGACTCGGCTGTTCTTCTAACGTAAGGGGATATCTTTTGATGGGGCCCTCTCTGAACTTCTTTGACCATCTTCCTTCAAATGCATGGTATTGCATACAATTGCTGACATTTCCAAACTGACGAATAGATGTTGTCCTATCACTATCCCAACCCAATCCGTAATACGGATCTTCCGAATAATTAGTTTATCTTGCCTATCTGGTATCTCAACGCATCTCAACGCATATCTTCTGAAGCATGAATGGCACATAGCTTTTGTCATCCATTTGCGAAATATGCTTCATCTGCCTCGTAACAGGCCACAGTAACCCACTTACCCTATGGTCGAACAAATGAGATCCACGGATCTGTGTCCACTGGCAGCTTTTGCAGACGGCTTTACTTAGCACTGACCTTTAACTTTTAGTTAGTTGCTTTGGAAATTTCAACACTCTCCTTGGAATGAAGATCAGATCGTTTAGTCAGTAAAAGAAAATGTCGCTTTGAGGATGGAAGTGATAATTTAATTCAAATAATTCGAAGAAAAATGGCAAGAATGTCAGGGAAACGCAGGCTACATCACATCGGCATGGGCATGAAAAAGTGGTCGGGTACCAGAGAGCTAAAGGGGCAAAAGCGTTCGGTGTCCGGTGTTTTCACGTATAATATCGTTCTATTAGCGTATGGAACGCGTTTCAATAGCGTTCTGAACGCGTTTCGTATTCCTTTCGTTTGCTTCTCAAAGAACGCGTTTATACCTCACAAACGCGTTTGATTATCGGTATGTTTATTTATCTTTCGTTTCGTTTCGCTTGAAAAATTCCCAACACGAGTGTTTATTGGCCTGGTTTGCAAAATAAAAAACACAAATTTGCGCGAGTTGAACGAAAAGAGAAACGCGTTCGAAACGCGTTCATAGACGCGTTTCGATCAGCGCAAACGCGTTTGACGAGGGAAACGCGTTTTGATAAAAGAAAAATTAAGCGACATCGAAAGTGTTTCGTTTTCTATAATCGTTTGGAACGCGTTTACATTTAGTTCCGTTCGCGTTTCGTTAGGTCAAACTAAACGAAAATAACCGAACACCGAACGCTTTTACCCTGTACATTGCATATTCAGTCATCTTAATCCAAACCCCAGCAGAAATACCCGCCCATATTCCCTAATTTCGTTTTATAAGCCGGCGAGAGGTGGAAGGGGATGAGGGCTGTATACCGTCTATTTGTAATTTCTGCAAGTATGAGCAGATAATCATCCATCAGTAAGAGCGAAATATATGTGGTTAAATCGCATTCCTGCTCAGATTCATTATCCCGTCATGATGTTTGATGACAATCTGATTTCAGGGATGCCTTAGTCAGTGCCTGGAGTCGTATTGCATTCTCAGCAGCATGTAGGTAGTTCAATTTCTCATATCACAGCAGCCAAAAGCAATGTGATACACCCATGTGATACAAACCCTGTATCTCAGAATGAGCATTTGAAGCCCATGTCATATCGCATAATCCACTAGATGAAAAAATGATACAATATACAATTCTCAGAATGAGCATTTGAAGCATGTCATATCGCATAATCCTAGATGTGGGACAGCGCAGCCTAGTCAGGCTTTTGTCATAAGGGATTATCTATTTCTCTATGAAGAGAGCATTGGGAAATATGTATCCACAAGACCATTTGCTTGCCACCATACAGACCTTATGCCTTCTGTTACCGTGTGGACGACCATCTATAAAACATGACATCTGATAAGAGCGATCTCCAAAGTTAACGGCTCGGATAATATTCGCATTGAAAGGTCAAATATGTTTGATGGAAACATACATCTGTTGACACAAACTCATTACTTATTTATGGCCCCAGCAGACACTCACTCGGTTATCAATCAAGGAACCAGCATACAACTGTCAAATAGTGCATACCACTTGCAAGTAGCTCAGTATCTAGGGATCTATTTTAGTAAAAACTGAAGAATAAGATATGAATACTGCAAGCCCGTATTCACCTATCCGTTAGGAGTTATTGGAGCGAATCTGTATTTTGGGCTCCTATCGATACAAGCATATTCAACGGAAAGAATATAAATGTAAGTCTCTATGAAATTTCAATATAGCAGGTAAAAAAAATCTTAACAGTCGCAGACCACAGAGTGCATAGTATGGTGTGACCTTTCTTACAGAATAATCCTATTCGCAGTCCTTGATGTACGGACGAAATTGATCAATGTACACAAATATATTCATACTTAGTTCAATATTAAACATATTTTTGTCTGGAACTATTCACGAAATTAGAGCAAGATATTGCAAAAAAATAATGAAGGAACGCAAAAAAAGAAACACATTTTATTATACATGAACATCCGAAAAGAGAAAAGATTTCATATCTAAAATCACAAAAAACTGTCCACTCTTTATTCTTGGGTCGAGCTCCATTAGCACATGTAAGCATATTTGGGTTGGCTATCCTGAAGATGTCACGGTATTTTCGGACCTATTTTTCGAAAACTATAGTGATGAAATATGACCAAAAACAGCGCTATCAATTGTTCAACACTTAAAACACCAGTATATGCGCTTTACCAAGGAAGAGTTATTCTGATAATAATGGGATATTACATTTTAATTCCCGCAACTCATATTTAACTTGTCTGCTAACCAAAACGACCGGGTCGTGTCTTCGCCACACGGAGAATGAACAGCAATTGACTGATGGACTTGGTTTGATAATCCTGTGACCATTTGAACTTGAAATAGCCATGACAAGCATGGACTTATCCAAAATCGCGAAATTTCCGGACTTAGGCTTTCGAGACGTGATGTATATTATTGGCAGTAAATTTTACAACATATGCCACACTGCCCTCATACGTTGTATTAGGCCCGGCTTAGAATGCGATGTTTGACTATAAATCATTGTTCGACCATTCTCCAGTATTGCCATTACTGCTGACGCTAAAAAGATCAAACTTACCATACCATATATGTATTGGCAAAACTCCATTCAGAATTCAACAAGCAGTCAGAGGATGCTACGTCCCCCGCCGAAATAGCAGCAATATTTTCGAGTGTTGTTTGTCTCAGGGGATATACATGAGGCAGGCAACTTCTACTTCATAGGGATGGGAAGCGAAAGCGTCTTTCCGCCTCTCCAGATTTTGAGATCAGCTGACTGAACGTTGATTGCTGCTGTAATATAGTTTCAACACAGTGAAGCACGGAAATTATGTAACCGAGATACAGCATTACCCAAGCGACATCTCATGGCATTTTATCTGTAAACCAAATTTGACGGGAATCTGAAGGCGTCCTCAAGTTTTTGCCTGGAAACCACATTTAGATTTTGCCACCAAGTGATGCCACCTGTAGGAGCAGGTGTGCGAAACACAATCCCAAGCGACATCTTATGTCATATGAATACCAAATTTAAGGAGAATCCGATGAGCAAATTTCAGATTTTTCCACCCTTTGGCGTAACCTGTATGCAGAAGCAGACGAAATACAATCTCAAGAGACATATCATGGCAAGGTATCTGCATACAAAATTTGAGAAGAATCCGAGGCGGGTCCTCAAGTTATTGCCCGGAAAACAAATTTAGATTTTGACACCATTTGGGGCCACCTGTAGGCGCACGGGGGCGGAACGCAATCTCAAGCAACATCTTAAGTCATGATATATCCATACCAAATTTGAGAAGAATCCGATGATCTTTTCTCAAGTTATTACCCGGAAAGATAAGGTATTTCTAGAGGAATCCCACAAAGCCTTTCAAAGTTATCGCTTGCAGCACAGAGGAACGGAATGAACCCTGGTGGCGCCATCTATAGGCAGATCTTGTTGAAACGCAATACCAACCGACGTCTTGTCACAAGGAATGCATATGCCAAATTTCGGAGGAATCCGACAAAGCGTTTAGAAGTTATCACTTATGAAAAATTGTAACAGACATCCACAGACACGAAGAAGCGAGACATATTTTAAAGTCCACGGTCGCGTTGCGGCGGGGGACAAGAAGGGCGTTGAACCTATCAGGCTTGGGGAGAGGGGACGAGAGGTCATCACCCCCCCCCCACCACACACACACACCAAACTGTCATCGCAGATACGGAACAACTTAGAGATCTGAAATTTTCGACTATTTGTATAATCTAAGGTACAGCGAAACGTCGGATAATCCGATGATTCGTTTTTAGCATTATTCTATTCTAGGCAGGAAAATGCGGAATAAATGAACATGAATGACCGAAAACGCTACTTCCTAAAGACGCCGCGTTGCCACAATATTGGATTCTCTGACGATTCGTTGCACTTCAGATTATGCAAATAGTCTTAAATTCAAAAATATTTTATTTGCCATATTCATATAATCTAAGGTACAGCGAAACGTCGGATAATCCGATGATTCGTTTTTAGCATTATTCTATTCTAGGCAGGAAAATGCGGAATAAATGAACATGAATGACCGAAAACGCTACTTCCTAAAGACGCCGCGTTGCCACAATATTGGATTCTCTGACGATTCGTTGCACTTCAGATTATGCAAATAGTCTTAAATTCAAAAATATTTTATTTGCCATATTCATAGTTTTTGAGAGAAAACCTTGGTACCCCACTATGAATTCACTCACAAGACTGTGATTTTCAATTGATTCCTGACTATATTATCCCCATTGGCTTGGACCTTTGACCTATCGATCATATTAGGATTCCCGTTGCTATAGGTTTTAGGTGTTCCTGAATTGTGATCACAATTCACACCCTCTGGACTTGAGTAATAGCACAAACAATGTTTTCAGCAATTTTCTGGGTTTGGGGGTTGTCAGGGGGTTGGGGGAGGGGTTGATGTGACGTAGACCTTTAAACTGTTGACAATTTTACGAATCTGGCATATCTCATATATCCACTCAAAAAGGGACACACGTATAACATGCTATTCAACAATTTATGATTTACTGGTCACAGTCATCTTGACATTGGACCTCAGTTTTGCTACGCCCCATCTGGGTGACTCCATAGTTATCCTGGTGAGATTTAAGAGGAATCGGTCAATTTCTTAAACAATCATGTTGCCCAATTACTGAATAATATCATAAGCATTCTTCAAAGGAACCTTCCCCAGTTATGTATGATATTTGGAGTTTAGGATCTTTCTGTCGTTATTCAAGAATATACAGATATTTATGATCCACAATTAATCTCGATGAATAACCTCGTATTAATGCATGAACCAGGAAATCTGCTTCGACATCTCCTGACGATAGAAAGGTGATCATGAGAATATTTGAGTTATTTGTCCCTTTTACTAAAATATGTTCCTAGATACTTGGCTGTGCTTTAGCTCCATGCCGGTAGCCTATCATCCGTAAATCGAGCCAGTGCCACTTGGGACAATGAATAAAATATAAGTTTGTAAGAAGGATTTATATGTTTGCATAATATATGTAGTATTATACCCTTTGCGAGTCATTGAGTGAGTAGGATTTTAAAAGCGCTTTCAACAATTGTCACGTCATATCACGTCGACCCAGTCAAAATTATCTTGACACGAGCAAAACAGACCTACCGGTAGAAGGTGGTGTTTAATTTGTCCATCAGACGTCCCCCTTGCTCGTCCGTTAACATCAGATGAGTATTTCTTTGAGCTGATCGGTCACCACAGCTCCAGCTATCTAATTTCTCTTAAGCCGGTGCTAGGGGCCGTGTGGATACTTCATAGTCTCCACGTGAACACCTGCAATAAAAGCGCGGCTGAGGAAAGCTTTCCTTTATAGTCATATGGTTGCTCTTTAGTCGTCAGTGTTTCCAGTTTCTTGCTCTTTGCTCTTCCTGCTCAGCGAATATTGCCCCGGAAGTGATTTTTTAGTCCATAGTTCATGTCTTATTTCGTGTATGGCCATCCGAACGATAAACCACTGCATAGCGTTTGTGAGAAAATGTATCACGTGTAAAATATCAAACGTCACCTTATACGCATTTATGGTTGCGTCTTTTGCTGGTTGTTTGGCCGCCTGCATTATGTAATCGGCGTACGTGAGAAGGCTGAATATACACTGATAATTTGTACAAATATAAATATTTTGTTCAATTTATTGAGACCGACAAGGTTTCTACAATATATGGACTTTTCTCTGTATATATTTTAAAATCCCACGAGAAACTTGGAGAATTGGAAGAAGAATTGTATATTACACCACTACACCGGAATAGAGTATATTAGTACATCGTAGATTTTTCGTCTCAATTTTTCGTTCAATTGATGAGTTAGCAAAGTGGAATACACGTTCAATAAAATAAGAGTGCGTCGTTTGATCAGATCCTAAAAGTTGAAGTTGAATGCTCTTTTATATAAATATCACGGCCAATATGAACTCTAGAAATATATATCTGGCATCAGCAAAACAATGTCAAAAAAATGTACAAAAGAAATATATGTTATATATTGAGGAAATGATTTGGGGAAATTCAGTATGACTCTACCACATTGGTCGGTGACAATTATTTCACAGTGATGAAGATGTTTCAGTATGATGTTTGGCTATATCATTGGACACTCTCTGACCAAGAAGCCATAAATGGTTTCTGTCTTCTGAAATTATTCCCCGATATGTATTACAGCGACATAATGATCGAGGAGTAGTGGGCACACTGTGCTACACCAATAGCAATTTGTCATACTGTATATGGACGAACACAGTTAGAAATAAAGTTTTTATTATCAGGAAGTGCTGCTTTTCATATAAAAGAAATTCTTCGACTGGGACGATAATGTACTTCGTGGACAATAACTTCCTACTGTTTGTCGAATATGATACCTATATTGACTCAATAGGACGAGCCAGCGCAACATGCCAAACCTCTGAAAGAAATATGGATATGCCTGCCACATGTAGAATGACGTTAGAGTACATATGTGATCATGGCAAACAGAGAGAGAGAGTGAATTAAGGTTTAACGTCGCGTTCAGCAATATTCCAGCTATATATCGACGATCAAACAAAATTCTAAGTACTCAAGCCAATAACTTAGTAATCCAACACATTAAGACATACACACATTAGAACTTTTGCAACAAACCGATTTCTCTCCAAAAACCCAAGATACAGTCCTCTCTCACCCGACTAAAAAGTTCTTCAAAAGTAGTCGCTCGATAAAAAGAATCTCTTACAATCTTAAAAACTATGCAGTCGATGATAATAGTATGTTTCACGTTGAGATCTTCGTAACATGGAATACACCTTGAGACTGGCTCTTTGTTTAGTAAATGTTCGTGAGATAATCGTCTATGGCCGATTCTGCATCGCCTGATCATGTTTTGATCGACAAGTTTCCGGCTGCTCAGATGAGTATAGCCTATAGTTTTTTGAACTCATGAAGTTTATTATCCACAGCATCCCATAAAGATTGAACAGCCGGCTCACATAAGTACAGATAGAGGGTCTGAAATCGCTATGTGGGATTCCAACAGGATCAACCTTATCATCTAGGGATGCCTTAGTCATTTTGTCAGCCTCAGTATTACCTTTAGTGCCAACGTGACTAGGCAACAAACAAAACACAATATCAATTTGTCATGTAATTGTAGAATATTCAAGATAGAGGGATGAGTCGAAGTTCCACTTTTAATCGCTTGAAAGCATGACAGTGGCAAACAGGGGTTTAATCCACGATAATCGCCACGAGGCGTCCATTAGGTGTAGAACTGTTATATTAGATCTATCCGAAGTTAAAACATAATGGCCGACCAATGCAAATAACGCATGTCATCTTTTAAAATCGTTATTTTGCAGACAAGGGCTTCATCTATTCACACAATTGAATTTCTTATTAAATAACGTCTATTTTAACGGGCAATGTAAATGCAGGAAGTAAAATTCGGTCGATGCAATTCGGGTCACAAAGTATCGCCTTGTCCTGATACAAGATTGTTTGTCGGATATAATGCCTCAATATGACGAGCCAGCGCAACATTTAAACTTCTAAACATGGATATCCCTGGCATATGTACAATGACGTTATAATACATATGTGAGCATGGAAAAAAGGGGTTTACTCCACGATGACCGCCAAGAGGCGTCGATAAGGTGTGAAACTTTCATATTAAACCTACACGAAGTTGGAACATAATGGCCGACCGATGCAAATAATTCGTGTCATCTTTTAAAATCGTTAGTTTGCAGACAAGGGATTCATTTATTCACACAATTGAATTTGTTATCAAATAGCGTCTATTTTAACCCTATCTGGCCTGGGCGATTTGGGGTGTATCGCAGCCTGTGGAGGGAGGCGGCAAGTGCTCCCCCCCTCCCCTATATATTTTCTCTACCATTAAGGCTAGAGCACTGAAACTTACCACACAGTATCTTAGGTTCAAGCTCTACCGAGAAATGTAAAAAAAAATCCAAGATGGCCGCCATGATGACGTCACAGTGACGTCAAGCTATTTTTCGGCCTTTTTGGGGTCGATTTTTCGAAATTTTCATTTTTCAGATTTTTCTCTCGAAACAAATCAAATAAAATATAGAATAATTAGTTCTGCATAAATAAAATACTTTGAAGGCCTTTTAGGCAAGGGAAATGTGAAGAAATGGAGCGAAAATATTGAAAAATACGACTTTCGCGGATACCACATGGCCGTCATTTTGAATTAACTCATGAACGTCTGCCCGGGGGTATATGAAAATAGGCTCAAACTGACCTCAATAAGATAAGCTTTAAAGTCACCAAGTTTCAGCCTCCTCGGTTTTTTCGTTTCGGAGCAGCAGAGAAAAGTTAACTAGGGGGGGCACTTTCGCCCCCAGGCCAGATAGGGTTAACGGGTAATGGAAATACAGGAAGTGAGATTCGGTCGATGTAATACGGGTAAAGAAGTATCGCCTTGTCCTGATACAAGATTTGCACACGAGGCTGGTCGATATATGCATATACATAGGTGATAAACCTACGGGTAAAGAAGTATCGCCTTGTCCTGATACAAGATTTGCACACGAGGCTGGTCGATATATGCATATACATAGGTGATAAACCTGTGTACAAATCGACGCGATAAAGCTGTGCAGAACAAAAATATGAAACAACCTTCATTGCGGAAACAACTTGCTGTATACCCTTATGCACAATGTAGTGCTAGAATGAGTCAGTCCAAATGGCCTTCTTGGGGAGCTTACTGCTGCGTAATATTTAAATCAGATGAAGTTTGAAAAAAATTGGTGCAAGCAAAGCGGAAGACAGTTAATTTTGGATTCTTTCCGTAAAGTTAATCGCTGGTTATAGTTTGAGCCCTGGCGAGTTGATAAGACGCCGGCATATAGGAAGCATCTTTCACCACGGATACGCCTGATTTTGGCCCGTTCCATTTCTGGTAGTCATGTAAAACGGAAATTGAGGAATTTCCGCCCGGATACCCTTGCCGGCGGTTGGACTAAGATGACTTAGTGTCGAGGATAGCTCTTTAGTACCCGTTCACTCGTTCATTTCTAGGTCGAATTGATCTTACCAAAATCGGAAGTTTTTGACCGACTGAGCTACCTCAGGCTTTTAATATGGGGATCGTCTGAGAAGAAAATAGTGCAATGGTTGTGTGTCGCTCGAAGCCCTTATCTGTAACAGCGATGAAGTCGAACCAATACATTTCAATAATTCAAAAGTGTGTGTTATCTGGACAACTTCTGCTAATGTTTTTTGATAGGCATTTAGAAGGCGGCGTATATAACACAAGACCATTATATGGATAACAACTTCTTCGTAGCTGTGGAGCTGACGTTTCGTTGGAGATACTTCCAACATTTTCAAAGCTAATACCTTCAACGAAACGTCAGCTCCACATCCATAAATGATTTGTTATCCACAGAATAAAATTGTGTTAACTTCTGCTAGGATAAGCACAAACACAAGCACGAATGAAAATCATTGGGCGAAACCGGCAATTTCGGCCCTTCAAAACGAATTCTCGGAAAAAGTCAGGAGGAAACCACTGTCTCTAATGATCTTGTTTTTGCCATTGGGAAGGCCGTCGTTTGGAATTCTTCAGTTACATATCTACGTTAAGTTTCATACAATATTCCCCGTCGATATATAGGCTGGTAATATAAATACTGCATTGCGATAGTACAATTGAATGATATTGTTACAGTAATTAATTAATCGATTTCGACAAACCCAGCAAACAAGAGTGATCAACGAGAAAGCCGCTACATCATCGCGCGTCCAGTGCTTTATCGGTTTTTCCACCAATTTCCCCAGACAGAAAGCCGAGAAAATTAACCCAAAATAGTCTTAGAACTAATCAATCCGAAGACTGACCCAGGAGTGACCAACCCTGACCGCTAATCTTACGTATTGTTCTTTCTGTCAGCCATGGGAGTACACAAACTGTCAGCTGTCAATTACAGTAGGAAATCAATAGCGAGTTACGTTACGGACGTCGCATTCGCTTCCTTGGCATTTCGCCAAAACGCTAATAAGGTCCAGTTCATACCGCACCTGTGACTAACATATCCCCATTAGAGATTAATTCTTAGTATATCATCGCACGTTCGTTCTAGCGTCATATTGCCTACTGATGTTATGAGGAACTATAGATATAAGTATACATGTACGATATTTTTCGATTCAGAAGTAACAAAAAAGGTTACAATCCAACCATTGCTCCCTCAGCCATGTTGTCTAACCCAGTTATTGTTACTGGGATGTGAGTTGAGATGTAATAGATTGGAGCGATACGCAAGATGTCTGAGGATACATATCGGCTCTCGTCCAACATCATTGGAGACGTTAGCGTGCTCAAAACCCTAAAACAGGCCAGTTGCTTCAGATTTAGTCTATGTGACAGATTCTATGTCAGAATGTATTCATTCCCAGGCACTGTACACAGCCAGAAAAGGGTGATGGCCCATTACCTTTTTATGGTGATGATGTCTGTTTATCACCCTTTAAAAATGAGGAAAAAGGGTGATGGCCAATGTCGTCACCCTTCTAAGGCGATGGCTCAGGTAGCCATTACCCTTTCAGGGCGATGACCTAAACATTTGCACTCAATGCTGATCACCCGTTTAGGGTGATAGCCGTCACCCTTTTAAGGTAACAGCCAGTACCCTTTTAAGGTAATAGTGGAAAAGGGTGATGGCTGTAACTCAAAACCGTTTTGGGTGATGCTGTCATCACCATTTTAGGGTGATAAGTATCATCATTTTTCTGGCTGTGTATCTCGCACAAAATCGCACTCTCGACATCCACTGCTCGATATTCAAAATTTACTACGCAGTAAAATGGAATACCCATTCAGCGGCAATGAATCGACACATTGCAGGCTTAATTTAGGTTAATCAGATCACTGTTGGTCAAATGTCAGCACCATTGCAGCGCCACGATCGTTCGTATAACTACTCGTTGTCAGATATAGGTATGTATCTAATCCAGTAAATTTAGCAATATAAACATAAACCTCTACAACCAAGCCGTCTCATAAAAGCAGTTCTTCTAACGGATTTGTCTTTGGTCCCGTGTGCGGCATTCGAGAGATTTTCGTCGGGTATATTTACGATAAGCTCTACAATCAATCCCGGTAAAAAATCTCGACCCACGCGTGACCTATATATCAAGTAATGATCATTACAACAGACACATAAATATGTTATGACGCGATTGAGTAATATCTTCTTCTTCGAACGAGTTCAGGTTTACTTTTTCATTCCTTGATGAAAGAGATTTCGCATTCGGAATGACAGCTTTTCCAATTGTATTGGCATATATCCCTACATTCCGTGATATGCGGGGTTAATTGTTCCGCGGTCTGCTTAATCAAGGAGATAAAAACGAACGAGATCGGGGAACTGGATTTCGGACTTTCACAGTGCAAAAACAAGAGGAGCTTCATCGGATTTTCCCGACCCCAGCTGAACCGTTCCTAATGAAGACAAGAGTGCTGTAGTTCGGTAGACTCTGGGCTATTTAGACTGATTCGACAAAAGCAGGACCAGGGAGCTTAGCTGATTAATCTTACATGGATCTCTTAAGACACCGAGCACCGTTAGAGTATCCTCGGTACAAAATCTTCCATATATAGGACCGAAGTTGATAGAGCCGGTCTATCCCATCAGTCAGGCGCAGGCGATATAAATTTCCTTTGGTCATTGGAATTCTATTATTCCACCTCTCCCTTAATTGGATTTGGCTGTCCTTTCCCGGACTTAGCATTGTGAGAGAGGCTCATTGTGGAATCTCATCAAGTTTGACAGATAAAATTCTTCTGCCTGAAAAGAAGTAGTCCCTCGTTTTGGTCATCGCTCCGTAGTGAATAGATCGCCAGACTTTGACCACTTTACGCGCTTGCCATGTCTAAACTTTGCAGGAGAAAATGTACCCCTAAAAGTTGTATTTAGAGGCAACATCCTCCAATATTATCGGATAAATATCATATCGGAAAGTGGTTATTCTGAAAATCTATCTTCTGCAAATGGCTTAATAAACTAAATAGTCTGTTTGAATATAATTCATACGGCATTCAACTTTTGATGGGAGATAGAAAACCTGGGTACTCGGAAGGTATGATGGATATATTATTTCTCAAATTTCAAAAAACGGAAGCGATAATGAGGAATTCTCCGAAAAGAATCCCGTCTTCACATGTTCCACTCTGAAACAGAAACAGAATTATTAACAAATAAAGTTCCATAATTTCACGATATTTTGTCTTTTGCTAATTATAGCGATTATGGTAGCAAGGTGGAGATGAAATCTAGGAAATCCGTTAATTGTACATACTATGACAAACTCCAATGCTTTTTTATACGCCAGCTGAAAAAGCGGACGTGTTATGGGATGACGCTGTCCGTCTGTCCGTCCTTCCGTTTCGTTTCCCGGCTGAATATAGCGCACTTTTCAAACTACGAATCCGACGTTTGGTAGGTAGGTGCATTAGGGGGGAGTCGAGTCATGCGTTGCTTTCGTTCATGTGGGCCGTTTTCATGGCAACCAGATACGCCCTCTTTATCCCAGCCATTGTAAATGTAGTTTCCCTCCTGTCCGGACTGTATATCGCACACTTTTCAAGCTACTGATTTGAAGTTTGGTAGGTAGGTGCATTTCTTTACGTGCAGACACGTGGCATGCATTGCTTTTGATCATGTGGGTCGTTTCCATGGCAACCAGACCCACCCTCTTTACCCCAGTCATTGTGAGGATAGTTTCCCTCAAGTCCGGGCTGTATATCGCACACTTTTCAAGCTTCTTACTTGAACTTTGTTAGGTACATGTAGGTGCATTACGGGGAGACGACGCGTCATGTGTTGATTTTGCCCATGTGGGCCGTTTCCATGGCAACCTGACACCTCTTTATCTGTTGCACCTTTTCGGGCTGATATGTTTTTCGGGCGTATTTTGAGTTTACACTGACATCTTGTTTTCAATATAAACGATATTTCACGATAAACACATTTGCCGAATTAAACACTGTACAGAACGAGTCAGTAAGTAGGCAAAGGATTATGAATATACTGAATGTCCGACTGATTTTACAGCGATACTCTCCACCGCGCTAACGATAGCTACCGGACATGAATACATTCAGGACGAGACTATTGGAGCTAAACAGTAATATTATTTTATCGCTGTTTAAGGATAGCTGTCCCCTTAGAGGCAGTTTTTGCACCCCCGTGACATTTGTCGTCTGTATCAATAAATATACAAGATAACCATAATAAACTATATATTTTATGAAAGCGTACATCGTAGGAATTCCAACAGTATGATTTGTATAACCGACGCTGCTAATGTGTAGAAAAGATTCCAATTTTAAAAAATTAAAATGAAAACAATAGCGTTCATTTTTCAATTGAAATTTCATGAAAACTGTTGGTCTTGTTTCAACTTTGATGGTATACCTTGATAGGAGACAATTCGAACTAGTAAATTTATCTCATTTTTTTTAATTTTTGCCTGGTTTTGCTTTTACAGCTATTTTACTAAAATAAATTGAAAAAACGTACTAATTTACGGTCGTTTGTCTTAGAAGTTGAATAATTAAAAAACTAATCCGAACTTACACAAAGTGAGATAAAATTTACTAGATCACCTTATAAGTAACAAGCATGCCAAATTTCAAAAGCGCAGCATGGATGCTTTTCGAGAAATAAAGGTTTAAATCTCGGATTTTGTACAAAAATGAAAGGCTAGAAATCGAGCAAAATGTGTCCAGCTATACATCTGATGAATTAATCCAATTTTTTTGCTTGAATTCTATTGTCAAATACATTTTTAATCTGTCTAATGGGACCTACTCGAATTCCTGTTTATTCTGGATAACTATTACACTAAGTGTTTTTCATCAAGGTGGTTTAAAGTCCAATTTAAACTTTAAAAACTTGCTAAAACTTGTTCAGCTGAGAATTGTTCACACCTGTGTAAATCACTTCACGGCGGATGTTTGAGTGAAGTGTCACTGTTATAATTAGAAACAAAATACGGATGTTTGCATGGTTTTGATCAGAATGGGGTAGATTAATAAATAGGACTAATAGATAATTAGCTTACCGTACAATAATAGTGCGGAAATGAGTTTTGGAAAGGGAAATTTAACAGACAAAAATAATAGTAGCCAAACCCAAGCTAAGGAACGATCTCCATTTATCGTTTTTCCTTCAATCGCGAATTTTCTTTGGTTTTCTCGAAGAAATCCCGATCCTATCGGGAATTCATCGAGAGAATGTCGAGAAAATAAAATGGAAAAACCCAAATCGTTTTCAAAATTCTCGATTGATTTTCTCGATATCGGTTTTTATTCGTTCTTTTTGACCCATCGAGAATCAATTGTTTTTTTTCGATCGAGAGAATGTCGAGACATTTTGATCGAGAAAGCTTCGAGAGAATATCGCGAAACCATCGAGAGGCGAATGAATACAATGACGTAATTATCAGGCTAACACCTGTTTACGGCGCTGTGCGTGATTGCGCTATAAAGTATAGGTCAGAATAAAACTGAACTATTGCCGGCGCTTTAGAATGAAAAACTTACGTATTTTGTCCGTTGTTATTTTTAAGAACTAAGTAGGAGATGAATATAGTTAGTATTGGTTAGTGTTAGTTTCCCAAATTATTCAACGTAAGCAGATCAGTTTGGATTAGCTTGGAGTTGAACATCCGACTTCTCCGTACGACCCATAGCAGTATTTACGGTAATACGGTAATTTCAACCACATGTTATCGCTGGCAGTTTATCTTTTATATTTATAGGAAATGATCAACAATGAAATCATTTTTACGTATGTAAGTTACAACAGTAAGTCGTGTAGAAAGGACAAAGAGAATTGAGTCTACAGTGGAAGTTCAATTTTGCCGACAATAAATGATTACTATCCGGACTTTTCTGATCTTCCGCAAAAGAATAATGCGTACTTCATACACATCACGAGGAATAAACACATACAGTTACATGGTATTTGACGACGGAATGACTGGTCTATGGTTCAACGAAGAATTTACGGCATTTGGACAAAAATGACCAACGTCAATAACTTAAATGGTCTTATAATGTCTGTATTATATTGCTTTTAGCCCTGGGGCATAAATGTGCAAATAAATTCTATCTATCTAAATGAAAAAATTCTGAGTAAATTGTATAACACGAAAGCACCTTCTGTGTTACCGATGAAAAGCTATTTTATAATCTTTCTTTTTCATGAGTATACAATATGAAATCAGTGTTTAGTGGGCTATATTTCTCGATATTTTCAAATACCGGTATTCTCTTTCTTCTTCAATCACAGTTGTCGTGTACGCTATCAATGTAAACTGAATTGCCTGACTGACTCCTTCCTACACTACTTCAAGGATTTGACATACAAACACAAATTGGCTGGTTGGGACACAATAATTATAAACTGTACTGTAACGTTCTCGCTAAACTGACGACTTAACAAAGATTCTCGCGGCTGAACGATGTAGCCTGGTTCCCTAGCTTACTTGTACAGGTAAGCAATGTGATAGTAAGTTAGGGTACCAGGCTAGGCGAATTCAATAGCGGTACTACTTCCATCGGTTTTTAATCGTTTTTTGTCCACTGGGAAAATTCTCGAAGGTTTCTCGACTGATTCTCGATATCGTTTTTCATTCGAGAAATTTCTCTCGAATAAAAACCGATCAAAATAACGAAAGAAAACCGACTTCGCGAACCTTTCGAGTTTTCTGAAAAAATTCTCCATTCCCTCTCACCTTTGAAAATCTCGATATCGAGAAAAAAAATACAGATTTCTCGACGAAAAGCCGAACGATTTTTGGAGACGGTTCCTAAGGCAATCTGTTTAATTGTTCCAGTGCCACGGAAACTAAATTTTTAATCATAATATTGAAGTACTTCTATTTATAATTCTGATTTCATTTTTTCATCAAATGTTAGAGGAAATAATGAATATTTGAATGAAGAAAGAAAAAAAAAATGACCAATTAAGGCGACAGCTATCCTTAAACAATACAAGATAAGGGTAAGTTGTGTATTGCTAGCGCTTCAGTGAAAGTGCTGTTGCGTTATACAATACATCAAGTGACCACAACTTTCCATACGGTGAGCTTTGATTTGCCCTTATCGACACCAGACACGTATGTGTACTGAAAACCCCGTATTTTGTATGTGTTTACCACCCTGAATGAACCAATGGACAATTATTCCGTTATTTTGCCACGAGTTTAGATCGTCCGTATACATTGGGACGATATGCAAGAGGTGGGAAAAATTGAAGACGTCTGGTGATCAAAATGCAACCACATGACTCTACAGGAAGGCATCCCTCGGCACCTAACATTCAAACTCGAGAATACGGTGGATGCTCGGACATAGCCTCAATATCTTAATACGGTGGATGCTCGGACATAGCCTCAATATCTTAGTCGCGCTTTTATTGCAGATGTTCATGTGGAAACTATGAAGTATCCATACGGCCCCAAGCACCGGCGTAAGCGGAATTGGATACGCTAGCTCGGGAGCTGTGATGACAGATCAGCTCAAACAACTCATCCGATGTTAATGGTTTAGCATCTTGGACGTCTGATAGAGAAAACGCATCAACATGGGGTAAATCTGGTAAATGCAAGAAGACCCAGGATAAAATTAACCTGTAATGCCCGAAGTCGTAAGGCTTAAATTTACCACCAAAAGCTCAGCTGACCACTGTATATTCAATGTTGAATATCCTAAGGTTGTGGATAAACGTTAAAATACATACGCAGTTATGTTCCATATTTGAATACAACTACTGTATTTCTTTCTTTATTACATTTGCAAAATATTGTTTGTGGCTACGGTTTTCCGCAATTCAGCGACTGTTTGTACCTCGTTATCGAATCAGTTTGGAAAACTGTTTTCCACTGAACTTTTGAACTGTTTTGAACTATTCGTCATAAACACTTGAACGTTTGAGAATTTTCTGAAAGTTCTTAGCCGACTTTGTGTCATTGTTTTGCTCAAAGTATGCGGTGATCACTGATAAAGATAAACAGCCCAGTCAAGTAGGAATTTGTCAAGAACGTTACTATTTTTGATAACGCGATAACAGATCGATAATACAAACAATAACGAAACAATTTGGAAAAAACGTGACTGTTTCCAGTAACACCAAAATCTGCCACTGGAATCAGTAACACATATCTGAAACTGAATTAAGAGACTACTAAAAGCAGTAACGAAGAATAAAATTCATCCGCAGGAGTTAGCTCCTTCAGCTGAAAGAATCATGACGTGTTTTGGGCCACGTTTTTTTCTCAAACGAAGGATTTCGACACTCAAAGAAGGCTACCGCGTCATTTTCGGCATGTTGAATCACACGTGAAAAATTAATTAAACATCATAGAAAATTGTTTAATTAAGTTAATTAGGCGCAATCTATGCGACGTTGGAGTAGTGAAAAACGGAAATTTATAAACATACCTTTATTTGTGGTCTAGTTGCGTGAAAACTAAGATAGGCAATCGACAAAATAATTACGTAAATTTAGCATATTCAGCTCATGGAAAACTGATTTATAATTGCAAAGTCGTAAAAATGAACAATCAGGAAGTGATTAAACATTAACAGCAACAAGCATCAACGCGGCCAGAGAATTGTTATTGATTTCAGCAACGAAGCGTTTAAATTGGCATTTTATTACTAAATTTAGTAATGTTATTGGTTTTACTGGATTTTAATTGACATTGTGAGGGATCATGGACAGTGAGTTAACGACAGTGGTAGCAAATATAACGGTACTAAAATAGTAGTTCCGGTTTGTGAATATTTGCCTTGTGCCATTAGAATAGACGCGACTCCGCCGCCTTTCATCACTGACAACCCCGGAAGACCAAATTGATTTACGGAGGGCGGGGTGATTACGAAACTGTTTCGTTTGACGAATAGCTTAAATTACAAGTATAGACTTCTTGCATATCGCTCCAATTCTGATAGGACAGTGGGCATTGAGCCGTCGTCCACAAATGAGGGCGTTCCTGTCTATAATGGAAATACCTTCTGCGATGGAGAGTTAGCATCAATTCCCAATTCCCAATTCAGGCATAACATAACCACTTAACAATACAATAATTGTTTTTCGTAAGAGAGAAGCCTGCTACAGTGTTCAATGATGGCACGAAGGCATCAAGTCGCGCTATTCGTAAATTCATTATCACTGACACATATATTATTCAATGGTAATGAATCCAAAGGGCCCAGCAAGGCTGTAATCTTGATTTAGAAATTTCCTGGTTTTTATTATTTCTTCACACGCGTCTAGTCCGTCATTCAATATTCAGCCGTCGTCCATAACCCAGATATCTACTTCATTTAACAACATTAGCACCAAATTCAAAGAAAAACAATCCTAGTATACATAAACGTAGGTCGGTTTCCTGCAAGAGAGAAGCGGTCAGCAGCGTGCAATGATGGCGTTTCACATCATAATGTTCGAAAAATATCAAATCCGTATCGCTTATCAGTATTCTCAATCCATATGATTCTGGATGTCAAGTCGATATACAGAGAATGATGTACCTCACGCTTTCATTGCACTGTTTTATACGAACACCATGAGGATCTTGAAGTACAGGAGTCCAAACGGACCTTTGCCCCGGGTTAAGCGGAATTAGACAACTTGCACAAGTTACTGTTGTATCGGAGCTGAATATTTTCTGTGCACAAACAGTTGCATTGCTTGCCACACTTGTTCACAGGATACCGCGAGACTGTTTGGTACTATGCAGTAAATGTATATTTATGCTCAAAAAAGAACCTGACCAGTTGTTGACATTAATGTAGTGAGAGGTAACTGTACGATACCGTTTAGTTACCGAGATACCAGTCAGTTATCATACACTTTCATGCGACTGTGTGGTTCTTCGCAGCAGCTTGGCAGTGCAGCAAAAACCTGTGAAGTACTGATCAGCTCCGGTATGGAATTTGTCCTTTCTTAACTGTGCTGACCTGCTCAGTTAATGAACCTACATTTTGACCTGAAGATTTCCACTAAGTACTACTCGGTTACTGCACAGAACCATCCAGTCGCAAATTCCTATGGTGTATATAGTCACATCTCGGTAGGAATATTACTATATATAAAGCCACATCCGCTAGGCAAAGATAAAGCCTGTCTTTCTTTTGAAAATATGTAGCCATCTATGTGGTCGCATCTCGCATCGTTGGAAGCCACACGTCTTCATGTGTAAGGCAAATGCATTTACACCGCCATAACAAAATTTGTTTGGGTAATCATAATAATCTCATATTAACCTTGCGAGAAGCGTTCCCGGTAATACATGTGAAATTTTTCAGGAAAATATCTGGAAGATTATCCCACCTATTGGTCATCGCGGATATTGAAAATACACGATTAGACAGATTTAATTAATCTGCTACAGACAGGACGGATTTGTATTGTCACATACCTCAATAACCATGACAAATGTTTTCGATGTGACCATGAAAGAAATGGTCACGCAAATTGTTTGACCGTATAAGTTATTTTTGCCCACGTCTAATAGTGTATATGTCCCACATGCATGTAGTTATTAGCAGTATATACCACTGGATGGGGTCGGCCAACAATGATGCCTAGCTATTTTTCCTACCTCTTGCATATCGCTCCAATATATTACCTGTATATGTTAGGATTCTGCTGGTGGACTGTTAGTCCCCGAGACCCGCCCTCTGTACATGTCACTCGACAAATATTTGTAGGGTTATTCTTTCGGTGGGAAATTTAAGCCGTACGACGTCGGATTTTACAGGTTAGTTTTCCTAGATATTCTTGCATTTACCAGGTTCCCCCATGTTAAGGCGTTTACTCCATCAGACGTCCATGATACTCATCCATTATCATCAGATGAGTTGTTTGAGCTTGTCTGTCATCACAGCTCCCGAGCTAGCGTATCCAATTCCACTTAAGCCGGTGCTAGGGGCCGTGAAGGTACTTCATAGTCTCCACATGAACAACTGCAATATAAGCGCGGCTGAGATACTAAAGCTCCGTATTCTCGAGTCTGAATGTTGGGTGTCAACGAATTCTTTCCTGTAGAGTCATATGGTTGCTTTTTAGTCGCCAGACGGTGTCAATTTTCCCCTACTCTTGAATATCGCTCCAATGGACACGTAAGTAAATTGAGGTGATTGCCTTCATCATATTTGGTTATGTTGCCACAAAAACAATATTAATCGAGTTTCGCCGAAATAACCGGAGGTTTTGAATGCCAGCGTAGCAGTCTGTATTGTTATGAACGAGTGTCTCAGTCTAGCGGAATGCAGATGAAAGCCTGAGTTTATTAGTTCACGATAATCGGGCGGCTTCGTTTTGTACTTCATTTCTTTATTCTATCTCAACTATACATCGAAGTCGCTTATGAGCATTTTGAGTTCCATTAAGGTAATCGCATTGCCAGGCAGCATTAAATGGAATAAATAGATCGATGAAATAACTAAACAGTGTTCTTATCCAATATCCGACCTTGTTGCCGTATAGATGATGTATGGGCAGTTGACGACTGCATCGATGAATAGTTGAGAAATCCTGTGGAGCAGAGAATACGAAAGTAGCTAATGCATGGTCCCTGTGGCGTTGTTTGGCAAGTATATTGTATAGTTGTTATGGATCATCAATAGACGGAAGTTTGTCACATTTTCGCAATTTTGTAGACTGGTACTTAATTTCAAGTTTGAGTGCCTAGACCTTTGTGTGATTAAATACTTTGACATAATAGGTATTGTTGCTCCTAGAATTGACTAATAATGTACCTCACTCACGCTTTGATTGCACTGTTTCATATGAACACCATGAGGGTCTTGAAGTACAGAATTCCATATGGCCCCTAGCCCCGGGTTAAGCGGAATTAGACAACCTATAAAGTTATCTCCGGGTTAAACGGAATTAGACAACCTAAAAAGTTATCTCGAGGAGGATTACCGTTGTATCGAAGCTGAATATTTTCTGTGTACAAACAGTTGCATTGCTTGCTGTTTACAGGATACCGTGAGACTGTTCAGTACTATGCAGTAAATGTATATTCATGCACAGAAAGAACCCCGAAAACTTCTGACCAGCTGTTGACATTAATGTAGTGAGAGATAACTATACAGTACCGTTTAGTTATTGAGGTACCAATCAGTTATCGTACACTTCCATGCGACTGAGCGGTTCTTCGCAGCAACTTGGCAGTACAACAAGAACCTCTAAAGTACGGATCAGCTCCGGTATGTAATTTGTCCTTTCTTAACTGTGCTGACCTGTTCAGTTAATGAACCTACATTATTGACCTGAAGATTTCCACTAAGTACCACTCGGTTACTGCACAGAACCATTCAGTCGCATTCCCATGGTGCATATGTAGTCGCATATCGGTGGGGTATTACTATATAAAGCCACACCCGCAAGGCAAAGATAAAGCCGTCTTTCTACGGGGCATATGTAGCTGCGTCCCTATTGAAAATATGTAGCCATCTATCGGTGGGACATATGTGGTCGTATCTCGCATCGTTGGAAGACGCAAGTACTTTACCATGAAACATGTGTAGCTGCCTTTATGTGGGACATACGTAGCCGCACTTTCGAGGCGTGCGTGGCATTTGCATTTACATCGCCGTAAAAATATGAAATTCGCTTACGCGTGAGTGTTTGTTTGACTGTTTGTTCATCATAAAATAATCTCATATTAACCTTGCGAGAAGCGTTCCTAGTAATAAATATCTGGAAGATTGTCCCACCTTTCGGTCATCGCGGATATTGGACATACACGGTTAGAAGGATTTGATCATTCGGCTACAGACAGAACCGACCTTAATTTATATTGTCAAATAGCCCTTTAAACATGACATGTTTTCGATGTGATTTTTTTACCGTATAAGTTATTTTCGGTCACGTCTGTATCACAAACTGTAGAGTGATCATGTATTTCTAACAGTGTATATGACTCACATGCATGTATTTATCTGTAAAATATTACTGGATGAGACAGGCCACCAATGATGCCGAGCTATGGACACATAAGTAAATTGAGGTGATTGCCTTCATCTTATTTGGCCATGTTGCCACAAATGCAATATTAAGCAAGGTCGCCGAAATAACTCGGCAGGTTATAAACGCCAGAGTAGCAGTCACGTTGTTATGAACGAGTAAGTCAAGTGTACATGTCTCAGCCTAGCGGAACGAAGATGAAAGCCTCAGTTTATTAGTTCACGATAACCGGGCGGCTTCGTTTTGTTCTTTATTTCTTTATTCTACCCAAAGCACAGCGAAGTCGCTTATAAGCGTTTTGAATTCCATTAAAGTAATCGCTTTGCCAGGCAGTATTAACTAGATTAAATAGATCGATGAAATAACTAAACAGTGTTCTTATTCAATATCCGAGTTTGTTGCCGTATGGATGATGTATGGGCAGTTGGCGACTGTACAAATGAGTGGTTTAGAAATCCTGTGGAGCAGAGAATACGAAAGTAGCTATTATGTGCAGCATGGTTCCTGTGGTATTGTTCGACAAGTATATTGCCTAATTATTATAGATCTTCAATAGACAGAAGTTTTTCACATTTTCGCAATTTTGTAGACTGATACTATATATCAGGTTTGATGGTCTAGGCCTTTGTGCGACTAAACACCTTGACACAATAGCTATTGTAGCTTCTAGACTTGACTATTGTTGGCATTGTTTCGTTTACATGAATTATGGACCGAAACAAATGACGATGATATACAGGATGGTACTTCCATTGCACATTTCAGTCCCGACTATATGAGGTTATTTGACAAATATATAATTTTAAATATGCATAGGACTACATCGAACCTGAACGTATTGGGTCTACGGTACTGAATATACTGTGGATTGTGTTTCGGATCTGTTGGTGCTGTCCCTTTAGGAAATGGTGAATTATTGTCAGTGAGCTGGCATTTCCTGATGGCATCTTGTCTCCTGAGCCGTATACGTCTGTAAAGCATTATAAATATGGTATAGTCAGATGCACCTTCTTTTTCGCAATATTCTTAGACGACTAATTGAAAATAAAAAAAGCTATTTGAGTTCCATCAATAACATTGCTATGACCACGGACCCTTAATATGTAATTATTAACGTTTCAATCATTTGGATTTATATTACATACTCGCTACGATCAGCATCAATCACGTTAACGTAATATTAACTACGAAACGCCGACAGGATATTAAATTTAATAGTGTTGAGATAAAACAAAGTTTTAACAGAGGCTATCTGAGTTCGACCGTTTGATAAAAGTGTATTGATCAAAAATAATATCCCGGCACTCTAGCGTTGAAGCATCAGGTTGACAAATCATGTTTTTTGTTACCTGACAAGTCCCAACTAAGTCGGTCTGAGTGCTACAAAACACCGTCTAATCAATACTCCATTGGAGTATAACTAGATCTGTTATAAGCGGGGTTTGTTTATCCCACTCAATTAACTCTGACCTCGCTGAGGAACAGTGAAATACATGTCTATTAGTGATGTTTATAAATATTTTCATTGTGCGAAATGAGTCTAGCAAGTCATTCACGAGTAATCTTTTTGAGAATTCAATGCGCTGTTGTCAGTACTATGATTTCTTGGTATTTGAAAAATAATTCAATGGTAAATCGCTATGTAATATATTATATAGCTTGTTTCCATGACGAGCCCTTGGCTATAGCAAATCAAATTGAGGTTATATGATTATTAGAAGAGTCGGAAATTGTCAGAATATTTTCCCGATATTTTACGATTAAGCATTTAATACGAAAATAGAACATAACACGCATAAATCATGTACATGTAATACAAATAAAATCTCTGAAGGACTTGTATCCCCCGCGGGGGTCCAAATTTACGGGGAACAAGATTGAAATTCCTTAACTACTATATTTATTCTCTCTACATATGAGATCATTTTAGTGAATTAAATTTTGCTTTGGTGACATTGTATCCCTCAAAATCGTATTACACTTGGCAAACGTTTCAACTGATTGAGTGGAGACCAACTTGGGCTTTTGGGGACCTGTCAACGTCGGGGGATCGAAATGATATCGCATCTAAATATTGTTCTTACCCCTTAAGCTAGGGAGTTTAAACTTACCACACTACAGATTCTAGACCCTTCGGTCAAGCACTACTAGAAAATGTGAGAAAAATCCAAGATGGCCGCCATGATGACGTCAAAGTGACGTCATTCTTCGAAAAGGTATTTTTTGGACGATTTCCCCGTTCCGAAGACAGGGCAGGACAGGATTGGTAGGGTTAACATGGAATTCACACTTGTGAATGCGGGGCATATCGCTATCAGCTAATAGACTCGAACCTATTTATCTCGTTAATTCTACAGTTTCTACAGTTATATAAACAAAAACGTTCATTTCTTGAAACTATTCACCAGGGGATTTCAAATTTGACATGGCTGTTTTGAAAAAGACTGCAGTTTTCCAAATAAGTTTGATAAAGTGTGACCTTCGCATTTTATCTAATTTTGTTGAATTGGAAAATAACACAACTTTCCACAGAAAAACACTCAGTTCGAATTAAAAAAAATGTAGCATTGATATATTGTTGAAGGGTTGTTCCTCTGTGCAAAATTTAAAACTTTCCAATGAAAAAAAGATGCATTAAATTAACATCCATCTCACAGACAATTGATTGGCATCCTTGTAATCCCAGAGAAATACGCTTCTCAATAATATATGTATATGTAGTGATCATGTTCCTAGTACTCAGATTAGAACGGCAAATGTTAGCGGGTAAGATACAAGGCCTTAACATTGAAATTTGATGGAATGTCAATATGCAAATTTTGTTACATATATCATTTGAGATAATGTGAGAGTGGACCAGTGTAATACTAATTCGAGATAATAAATTATACGAATTATAAATTCTCCAAGCATTCTGGAAACTACACTCATGCGACGCGTTTGTATGAATCCGTAAGTCAACCAATAGATAGGACAACATACTTATTTCTTACACTCACCCCACCACTTCTTCCCTTCGCATAATACGCCGAAACGATTTCCTAACTTCGTAGTAAAGGCTGTTTAGGTTGTTTTAGTGAACGAGGTGTATTCCATGACATGAAGATCTCATGGTGAAACATATTCTTATCGAATGCATTGATTTTAAGATTGTAAGAGATGCTTTGTATCGAGCGACTACTTTGGAAGATCTTTGTAGTCGGGTGAGGGAAGATTGCATCTTGGGTTATTTGAGAAACATCGGTTTGTTATTTAAGTTTTAATGTGTGTATGTTTTAATGCGTTGGATTACTAAGTTATCGGCCCGAGTACTTCGAATTTTGTTTGATCGTCACTATATAGCTGAAATATTGCTGAACGCGACATTGAACCTTAATTCTCTCTCTCTCCGCTTTGTTTCGAATTATTTATTTATGCTATTTTCTCTGCAAAAAATCCCGAAATAATAAATCAGGGAATGACAATCTTATGTGAAATAAAATAATTTTGAGCACTTTTATACGTAAGAAAGTAAAAAGAAACGTTGAAAATGTAACTTTTCAATCACTCATGGCGCCATTTTGAATTTACCCATGATCCTCTACATATGGTTGCTTTTCAGTCTCCAGACATCGTCAATTTTCCCATGCTCTTACATATCTCGCCAATTCAATGAATAATGTAAGAAATCAACTATACGAAATTCACACCTATGTCTAGCGCCTTATGGTAGGACCATATTTCATAATTGATATTACATTATTAAATTTGATATGTCAAAATAGCCTTTTCCCTGGATAAGTTATGGCAATGCTTTCAAAGTTCAGAGCATCTATTGTAATAGTATAATAGTAAACATCGCCAATTATGGTGCTCAACTTGTCAGTAATCGGTATAATAAACAAATAACACATTACAGAAAGGAATACTATCACCCAGAACAACTAAGCTATTGAATGATACGAAAGCAATCATTGCAACTCTTCGACGTTGAATATTATTCTGAACAAATATTGCAGTCCACTCTATGTGTCTGTCAATGATACATCATCGTACATAGACAAATACAAGTGATATGTACGATTTCCTGACATTTAACGCTAACGGAGTTTTTAACATTATTATCATACGTGCATATCAAGTGATGTGTACATTTACCGGCGTCGTTAATAGCGCGCCAACGTCGGTATAGGTATATGGATATGGAATAGGTCTTTGTATTATGGACGCGGATATTCTTTAATGGACGATGGCTGAATTATGAATGACGGACTAGACGCTTGTATTCGTATACGAATACAGCAGGAACCTGTGCAGATGTACGATCATCTTTAACATTATCCGTTTGAGAAGAAAAAAAAAGATATCACACAAATGCAATGGTTATATTCTTTTACGATATTATTCTTCCGAACCACTGTGACGGAAAGTTTCTTCTCAGCGGTATACTGTTGTTTTCCCGCCTGGTTTCCGGGCTCCACTTTTTCAAGCATGGCTGGACCGATGAATTGAAAACTTCATATATTGGTCGATGTACCCTCTGTACCCAGGTCAACCATTTTGGTGGCCATATTGGATTTATGCTAAAACATTCAAAGATCTACTTATTCCCAGACCCACTGAACCGGAGAGAGAGAGAGAGAGAACTAAGGTTTAATGTCGCGTTCAGCAATATTTCAGCTATATATAGCGACGGTCAAACAAAATTCTAAGTACTCAAGTCACTAACTTAGTAATCCAACGCATTAAAACACACACACATTAAAACTTATGTAACAGCCCGATTTCTCTCAAATAACCCAAGATGCAATCCTCCCTCACCCGACTAAAAAGATCTTCCAAAGTCGTCGCTCGATAAAAAGATCGATACGGAACTTGGCATATGCGATCGACGAAATTTGGTTTGGCAAAGCATCTGCATCGTATATAAATATGGTGGCCAGGGCCAAATCAGAATTGCGGAAATTTCAACCTACAGAATTGGAACGGAAGAGAAGGTTTTCGCTCATCGAAACGAACAGACATGGCGGGTTTTATATATTGGGCTCATTTCAAGCGCATTTGTATAATCCTAGGTGCAGGGGGTCATGGATGAATCCAAGACGGCGGCCATCATAGTGACTCTCAAAAAGTGCGTTTCTCCCCCGCTCCCCATGAAAATTTTTCCACAGATATGAAGTAGCTGTATTGTGCATATGGAGGCAATAGACTGATAATCTTGTCTTTTGCTCCGAACCTCATACAAGATCAACGTTTACTTGGCATCATCTATTATCTTTTGAGTAACAGTGAAAGTTATCTATCGACAAACATTCTTCGTTCAGGTCTGCAATTGAAACAAGTAGGTATAGCGGAACTAATACTACGTAAGTGGGTGTGTACAAATGTCCCACAAGTAGGTATTAGCTAACTCCTGATTGGTTAATAAGTCGAGACGTCCTACTAGTTGGGAAACAGGTGATAAATTTGCAATTGATATTTGAAAAAAATCATATAACTCGAGCTTCTATTTTCAATTCGGTTGATGTTTCTTTCTCTATTTTTATGGAGATATGACCTAGCTCATGAGAACTTTACTTCAATATTTGCTGGTCCACAATATGGTTCCATGTCCCGCAGGCGATAACATACAGTCGGGGTTTAATTATGGTAACGATATTACTGCTCGCACGATTGTGATATTAGTACGTTTCCTGTCTATTAGATAGGGGTGATATTTAGTGTCAGGCTCTTTCAGAAAATGCAAAAAACAATTGATTCAAAATGACCAGGACGATTGGGGATTAGCAATCTGGATGTTCTTCCAATTTCGAAAATGTAAGTTTTTGTCACATGAAGAACAGCAAAATGGCATTTCAATGTCTGATGGATTTTGTCGCTAATATACATGTCTGACCTAGAAAATGTGAACACTCCTGTATTTGCCGGACGCGAGTCCGACGGTACTCGCACGATGTTTCAAAATACAATGTTTTCCTATCACCGGATTAGCACCGTTAATTGAGATATAATCTTCCACTGTAGTGTAATTTCGTGATCGAGTAATGTCCTTTCACCAGCCATGGTAACCTTTTCAGAGAACGATCACCCTATTATAAGTCTCTGTCATTCTCAGACGGTGGCAATGGTTCAATAGCTAAATACTTTGTTTGGCATCCTTATTGGCCTCTTTAGACGAGATAAGCAGTGCATAGGACACATCAGCAACTCAGCTGGTGTAGGAATCAATATTGAATGAGGTACTAGCTAAATAGTAGGCTAAATCTGGGTGATTCAGCTGAGGACAAACAGTCATAGCCACACTGATATTTACTGGACTGCAATGTCATATAGAATCCGGGACCTGAGCCCCAGGATATGAAACACCCGAAGACAAGATTTCCACGCAAACCCATACCGGGTTGTGAAACAGAACGATTACATAACATAATAAATTTATTGAAAGTACATGTAACAGGTTAATTGTTCAAAGTTGTTGGGTTGTTTCACAAATTATTGCTCTGACCTCTATGTTCACGATGTTTACTGGTGAACCGGGACACCTTCACGATATATAATGGTAGCCCCTACATCTGAACGTTTGCGAGTCTAGTGAGTGGACAAGTGAAAGGTTGAAATATGTTGAGAGATTATTTCTTTCAATTCTTCATTTAATATTGAAACATATTTCGCAGTTTGTCTTGACGAATTCATTATTAAGTCAATATATTGCATAGATTAGTGGTTTCCCTCTTACTTAAAAACATTTGATTCCTCGTCACTCTTCAAGTCAAAGGTTAAATCCTATCTTCTTGAAAAATGTAATCAATTTTGATGATCCTTCGTATTAAGCTGTCGCATCGTTTTTTTTGCTCAACTCGCCTATTACATTCGCTCAACCTAATTAGTTAAATATCTAGGGATAGAACAAGCACATCTGGGCTTTATTCCCGCCATCCACATTTCTACAACTTTTCAATCTCATGTTATCATATAAATAATTTTTTTCTTCTTCCCCTTATATGATTGACACTGAATATGTATTTCTTTCCATGGTTATTTGGTGAGTAAAATCTAATCTAATATAATCTATCTTCAATCCATTGGCGACTGACCTCAATTACATTCTTTTGCTCATAAACTGATCTGCCGACCGGAATTTTCATTTTTGTTAAATCCAAAATCCTCGTGAAAGTAATTGAATTTGAAAAATTCAAAGTTTGAGTTATTGCTTTTGCTCACTGGGACTTCTGTCCGGGTATGTACATATAGCCCATCCAAGAACATGACGAATTTACTGCAATTAGATTATTTTATAAAGGCGGATAACTCCGAACTAACCAAAAACTTCAGAAGCAAAATTTGCTCATCGGTGTGAAAGGAAGAAATGTTTCAGGAAATTTTGTCCCTTTTCATATGTTTCTCTTTAAGAAAATATGTTGCCGGAATTGCCAGTCAGGAAAAAAAGAACTTCGCTGGCATAAAAGGTAGATGGACAAGCACCAGTACTTGTGAGATTGAGCAATGTTAACAATGAAGAAGAGCATCATAAGCGCCATAGTAAATTTGCTCAAGATCATTTGCTTTGAGTGTAATGGAGTTGCAGCCCCAAACGTCGCTATCTTGGTTGCGGGACTATGGGGAGTTTCAGACTGAACTTTCGCATACGATGAACTGAAGATGTCTTTAGTGTTCAACTGTCAATATCAAAACGAGACTGGGATACAATTTGACTCCTTGATAGACGGAGTCATTCATACGTCCAAAGAACGTCCGAAATATTTTACTCGACAGTGATATACATGACTATTAATCTACATAGGCAATGCCATTACTCTAATCTATAGTACTATACTTTAAAAACTACTGCAAGTCGAGAATGGAACAATTTACCCTCAGCGTTAACAATGATTGATTCCATTAGGACTCTTTAAATCAAAGTTAAAGGCATACCGTCTCGAACATTAAAAACTCTACAGTTCGCATATTTATTAGTCCATTTATTTTACATGAGATAGAACAATCCCCTGGGGCTAAATTCCAGCCTACCCACTATATTGGTCTGGTTATCTATATTCCATCTCCATCAAAATTTTGTGCCAACCATTACATTAATTACATCTCTTGCCTATGGTGAATAATAATCTAATCTAATTTAGTCTAGACAGTAATAGGACCCTGGTATCACTAGGCCGTTATGGACTTTTACATGAAACCCGATTTCACTGTAATTTAACACTATCGATTGTGTCATCTCATGTGTCAGATCTGTGTAACCATTCGTGTGATTAGTACTGCCTCATATGTTTTTTTTTCATATTACACAAGTGGCCGGACTCTGACAAGAGGAATATTTACAGTCGAAATGAAATCATCTAGAAATAATGCCTGTTTAGTACTTGATATATTTTAGATATCTCAGCGTTAAAAGCTGGCCTTCCTAAACACAATGAGCGCAGTACTTATACTTGCTCTAATATGACATATTGAATTTCTGCTATGCGAGTGGTTTCAACGGAGGCGGTAAAGTTTGTTTTTAATATGGCAATTTACTACGCACTACTGTCCATTACGAGCGCCGCGGAAATATCCAACAATGAAACTCTGAGAACGCTGCTGCGATAGTCGCAGAGTGACTGAGAGAATCATTGAGCTTTGTTGAAGGCCATCGACTACAATTTGCTGCTATCAATAACGAAAACCTAATACGCAGAGAGCGACATGCGCATGGACGCTACCAGTCTGCTGAACGCAATATTTGACAAGTGGGAAGCCTCTTTGGCCGATGAGTCTGACAGTTCGTTCTTGTATGTCACTTAGTCATTTCAAGAGTTTGCAGCACATAGCGCAAATGGACGAAGACTATCTTCTCTCAAATCATATTATATTTGGTGTAAATCGGAAAGAACGCCGGTGAGTCCCATAACAGATTTACATTTCGTACAATAAGGAATAAACATGTTATATAATGGGCCAAACTAAAAATATGTAATACCTCCATAATGTAGCATAGATGCCAAATAACGGTTTAGGGATACTGCGTCCTCCTGCAGACACTTTTACACACCTTCTAAAATTTGTTTTTATACAGCTAAAAGTATAGCTATGGTAATGTATATATTTGTTGAAAGCGCATATTCTAAATATATTAATGTGTTCACATAAACCTGTAGGTTGTGAAGTTATGCGAATTTAAACAAACAAATAAAAAATGAGCCTTTTGAAAATGGCTATTTTCATCATTTCCTGTGGAAGACACCTCCAACAGGAAATCTGTGTCTCAGTTCTGTTAATTTTGGTCTATTTCTTATTCTATTGACATTTAATTCAACTTCAAACTTCAGAACCGTGAGTTGCTCGATTTTGCAAAGAAATATTCCATTAAATGTCAATAAAATGAGAACTAGACCAAAATTGACAAAACTGAGACATCGATTTCCTATTGGAGTTTTCTTCTACCGGAAATGATGATGTGAGTTACGAAAACTTGAACACTTTTTTAAATTAATTTTTATTTAAATTTGAATATCTTCATAACATGCAGGTGTACAGCGAACAAATTTATATATTTTGAATCCTTAAGACATGCACTTTCAACAAATATGTACATAACCATAGCTATGAGACCTACTTTTAGTTGTTTAAAGACAAATTCTAGCAGGTGTGTCAAAGTGTCTGCAGGAGGACACAGCATCCCTTATGGTACCGTTAATCTGACAATAGTCTACATTTTTTCTGATCAGATAAGATAAACTTTGCGAGGTATTATCGGATTTTGGTGTATATCTCAGAGCCTTTTTTGTGTGTGAAGGAGGGGATGTTACTATTGGCATAGGAATCTGTATTTTGGGACGAACTTTATCGGATAATTCAGTCGAAAGTTCATTGGCTTTGACGATGTCACCGCATCCTCGCATAATCAACTTGATCGAAATTAGATCAATACAATGCATCCGAGGGCAGGGTAATGTGGGAATTACCTCGTGGACGCCATTTCGAATTTGCCAATAATCTGGGATTATGCGATTAGTTAAAATTGACCCTATTATTACAAGTTATCTCGTTGTCGTTACTGTTTGAGGGACCGAATTTTCATAGACGTACATGCATACGTGATCTGAAATTATCTAGATCTTCCCGGACGAGCGTCTTACATCCGTACAGAACAATCCCGAATTCAACGCAACTTAGTTCGCAACAGTAAAACACCGGTGAATCTAAATGCGATATCAAACTATCACAGGCAAACATGAGAAGAACATTTTTCGAACTGTATCTGGAATAGTGCATGAAGTTGATATATTGTATCAGGATAAATAAATTTGCGACACATCAAATATTTTCACGAAAGGGAAATATAGACTAGACAAGAATCCATTGATGATTTTCCAATAATAGAGAAGAAAAGCAACTCCGACTGGGGATAACAATTTCATTCTGTATATTTCGCTATTAGTACAGCATCTTCAGCAGTGAACAAAGTTACAAACAACTTCATACACACAGTATATATGCAAGGCATAATGTGATCTTGGCCAATACACATTTATGAATATGTTAGCCAGTAAACTTTGTCAGTTTGAACGGATATTAAAATGCTGTCATTTTCAGAAAATTATTTAATGTTAAGAGATAACCTGACAGCTATCTACAAATAGTATGATTCAGGTGATACAATACACTCGAATTGATGAAAAATACATAATTTGCTTATTTGGTAAGAACTAAGTAAACTGTATATAAATGAATAAAGTATGGTGATATAGTGGATATGTACCTACATTGAATATTTTTAATATGTCGTGAAGTTTGGATAAGGACTGTCATTTTGAGATAATATAGGTATAATTTTGTTGGCAATCCACCAGACAATATGCGTCAAAAGCAGCTTGGCCTCAAGAAAGTAGACAATGATATTTCGAGGTATACTCTGCGAAATATATAATTTAAATCATTCACGTTGACTTCCAAGTGAAATTATAGAGGGAAGAACAAAAGACACCCAACTACGTCGCTCAGGTGACCAACTGAGTGAGTGAGTGAGTGAATAGGATTTAACGCCAATTTCAACAATATTTCACTCATATCACCACGAACCAACTAAGCACTACCCAGCCAAGTTGCGTTTCTGTTGCTTCAAAGAAGACATCTTTTCAGCAGCATGGAACCAGCCACCCGTCATCCACCCTATATAACACTAAGCACAGCACATAAGACACTTACAAGACTCTTACATTGGTGCAATAGTGTGATTACAGTGCTTACAAGTGTAATTACAGTGCTATACACCACGTTATAGTTGCTGCTGCTTCTCAGCAAAGTGTATCGAAGCAACTGTACCAACCCCACCACCCGTTAGTATGCGAGATGGAAAAATTATCCAAACCAGGCTAGGGTCAAACGTACATGCAGATTTAACAAGGAGGATTGCCCTGGTGAAAGTCCTACATGTTTTATACAAGCACGCGTAGCAATAACTACATGAACAAGTACATAAATCGCTGAATGCTCAAACTCTCCGTCAAGTGAAATACCATTTCCATACGACAATATTAGCACCCAAAGTCATTTATGTATAAGAGAACACTGTATGTATCATTCCTACATGTAGACGTAAATTGGAGCGAAATGCAAGAGGTGGGGAAAATTGACGTTTAGCGACTAAATAGCAACCATATGACTCTACTGGAAAGTTTCCCTCGGCACCTCACATTCATACCCGAGAAAACGGTAGATTCTAAGACGTAGCCTAAGTATCTCCGCCGGGCTTTTATTGCAACTGTCCGTGTGGAGACTATGAAGTCTCCATACGCCCCCTAGCACCGGCTTAAGTGGAATTAGATACGCTAGCTCGGGAACTGTGATGACAGATCAGCGCAAACAAATAACTCATCTGATGTTAATGGATGAGCATCGTGAATCGCCTCAACATGGGATAAACCTAGTAAATGCAGTCATACCCAGAAAAATTAACCTGTAAAGGCTGACGTCGTATGGCTTAAATTTCCCATCAAAACAATAAACCTACTTATATCTGTCGAATGGCATGTACAGAGGGCGGGCCTCGGGGACTAACAGCCCCAGTTGAATTCTACCATATACAGATAATAAATTGGTGTGATATTCAAGAGGTTGCTATAAAGACGATAGACTAGGAGAACTGAAGGCATATATCATTCATTGATAGATGGTTAAATATAAACAATTCCCCATGGTCCCGTCGTGAATACGATAACCTCAAAGTCACCTTTCCACGGGGTAATAATAGGGAAGTGAATTGGGAAGACACGCAGTGTCAGACCAGTCAGTCAGGCGCATATTGAAAACACGTTAATCATGCATCATTATTGGATACATTTGCGCTATAACACTGTCCGTATATTGACTAGCGAACGACCTCCGACGAGCATCGACAATAACGAAGATGGACAGAAAATGCGAGATACGATTGTTTTATATTGGCCTGTAAACAGAATATAACCGGAGCGCGGAATTGAATATAGACATAGTAACAAGTGAAGCAGTGTCTTTAAGATTCAACAGTTGGGGAAAATGGTGCAGTTGCAAATGCGCATGAGTCTGATATATGTGATAAGGTGATAAGGTATCAGCATTCATACACATATATATATCCCATATTGAGCAATGTTTATTATGGTAATTATCGCATGTATGTGTAAGATCCGACATTAAGTAGGCTGTCTTAGTCCTTACCAGTACGTTATGCTCAAATCCGGTTAGATTTTATATGCTATAGAACGCATGTTTACCAATTGGTAACTATGTGCGGATGTTCATTGCTTGGAGCCCAGAATTTTACTCCAAGCCTTTCTAGTCTAGTATAACTGTTCTCTAAAGCTTCAAAAAGAAGAAAATTCGGACATAAATTTATGATGGCGACCACCAGAGCGCACTGAGAAAGTTGTGTGTTGGACAATTTTCCTCCTCAAATGAACTCAAATAATGATTTGCTAATTTACTGAGCAGTTAATAATACAGTAAAAATATCAACCGAAATAGCCTTTTGGTATATGACGTTACTGTGGCATCACCAGAGAGCCCTATGAGATTCCAATGAAAACATTTCACTCCACCCTGTATCAAACAACTATATCAACTATCAGATGTCAGGACTGATTACTTTTCGAGATAAAAGTTTGCATACCTCTGGACATCATGATTGAACCACTTTCAGAATGTGAATAACACTAGTTGGCATTGGATGCACGAACTAGTGCCTCGGCGGGTGTAGCGTTAACAGTACATAAGTGTAGTCAGGTAAAACTCTTTAACTAGGATCTAATAAACGATTCATCGGCTGAACCTGTTTTCCAAGAAGGCCGAACTGGGAAAAACGCAACGAATTCAAATACCTTTCTCAACTTAACCGGATAACACATCTCATACTAACGGAACAAATCAATTTATCGAGATTGGGCCTCTATGAACTTGTCAGAGGGGTTATGTCCATGTATCGGATTAGTCAGTTGGGTTAATTAGTGTATATAATTAGTTAGACCTAATCACTTAACGTTTGAAAACGACGTGACCAGCCAATACAAGATGAACAACCTAATTATCTGGGTTGGACATCTTCCAAATTAATCAATTAACAAAGCAGTTACAATTTCTCTATGGATACTATGATCAGACGTGTTGTGAGCCTTGGATCATCCTATATAGTGATTTTGGGAATCTATTATGCTTTCATTGAATCCAGTTAAGTCAATACGTCAGTCTCGTCCGCGATTATGTAAATCTGGAATCTAATTGGATGCCGGAGTGAAATAAACCTGGCCTGTAATGACTGCACCAGTGGGCGCATTAGGTTCAATATCCCCCCGCCTTCAAATCCAGCTTTTGTTGATAAATATCGCACACCAAAGCAAGACAAAAGGTCTCTGGCGCTACGTTACCTGAGGTAAGTCGAACTCCACTTGGCTAGGGATACTAAAAAGCTCTGAATTTGGTTCTGGTGTTGTGATGTTGGGATGAACATAAGCACATGGTGACTATTGGAGCGTGATGGAAATGCACAAAAACAACCCCAAAACAATGCTATGGTGCTATAATAAAATTTAACCGGATAATTCAGATAATTTAACACTACAACGGTTCCGTACTTCTCATCGGCCAATGTAAATTTGAACACTTTTTTTCGTTCGTGTCTTCATGGATCTGAAGACCTACGGAAACAATGAAGCCGCATAAATTTGTCTTCCTTGAAACCTATTTCAAGGGAATTTCTCGGAAACTGTGCGAATATCTTCTCATCATGATAACTATTATAAGAATGGTTTAACAGTAAACAATAGACGACATTCGAATGATAGATCTACAGATGTGAGCCTGAATTCTTGAAGGGGATTCTGAGGAGTCCTAGTATTAATTGCATGTCACAGGGTTTATAAAATCTATCCATTTTGCAATCCAGGTTAATCTTCTAAGCAGATCAAGATGGATTGCTCGAAATGAACAAAAACAGACAGAGCTATGTGTGAAACATCATTTACTAAGACTGATTAATCGGCAACTCACTGGTTTAAACTGTGCATTCACATGTGTTATACTGACTCCATATTTGTTCATACATATGACGGTTGAGTGAGGTCAAATATCACAGGACCTTGCAAGAAGGTTATATGGACGTAGCGGAGTCCACTGGATGGGGTTGTTGGAATAGGGCAGTCATATGCAAAAACCTACTTCCGTTTAATCATTAACGGCAAAATATGCACTAGTTTTTCTGGAGGTGAACTCTGTTTTTATATTCGACCACGACAAAAGAGATGATTACAATTTCGACATAGTAGACTATCCCTATCTGGACAGCAATATACCAGAGGGACCTGCATATGGCGTGTACATATCTCCCATATTAGCATTTACTAGATTCTGTGTTAGATTTGACGATTTGAAAAACCCCCCAGATTTTATAAAACAGGGCTATATCATCAAGCGCCTCCACTGGAAGTTTCTCAAATTTGGCGATATATATCGCGTGCTCATAGCAAAATACTAGCGTAGCGTGCAAGATCTATGGCAGTACGATTCGTAAGTTGTGTCTAATTCCGTGAACCTATGTATTTCAAGATCCTCATAGTGTTCATATGAATTATAATGCTATTATATAAATTAGGTTTTGGATTATGGACGTGGAAACTGACGACGGCTGAATATTGAATGACGGACTAGACGCTTGTAAATTGATTCATGATCACAAATCACTATTGTAGTTTTTGTACTTAGGGTTAATTCGGAAAATTGTACACCGGCTACGGCATTTGGACCATAGTCATTCTGGAAGTAAGCAGGTCAAAGCAATAATTTGTTTGCTGTTTACAAGAGTTGCCCTTCTTAGGAGAGAAAATACTTTGGTTACATTGTAAATGAAAATAAATCTATGTCAAACTTTAAGGCCATATCTCCTACAGTCTCCCTATTAGTGATGAAGCTATGACCTTACTTTCGGACGCACTACATATGTTAGTAGGCAGAAGGCAGGCATCCTAACAACATTGTGACACTGAAATATTGGGAATACATTTATCTCGAGATGTGCAAGGCAAATTTGCCGCACAAATAGGGAGGACGCCTATTATTGCCTTTTGAGCCCATTTGCATAACCCCCTGAGCAGAGGATCATGGGTAAATTCAAGATGACGGCCACGTGGGGTACCAGAAAAGTGATGTTTTTGTCACATTTCTTCAAAATTTCTGCAAATGAGCAAAAAAGATTTTATTTCACATCACATTAAAATTTACTAATTTATCATGCAGTTTTTGCGGAGAAATTGCATAAATAAAAAATTCGGAAAATCCGACAGAAAAATCGACCAAAAAATGTCGTTATTGAAAATGACGTCACTGTGGCGTCATCAAAGCGGCCATCTTGGATTTTTTTTTTGCATTTTCTGGTAGAGCTTGACCCAAGGGTATAGTGTGGTAAGTTTCAGCTCCCTAGCTCAAGGTATAAGAAAAATAATTAGGGGGGGACCATTTCGGCCCCCCCCCCTCCAGGGCTCCAAAAATCCCAGACCAGATAGGGTTAACACGTCTTGGTTGAATTTTGTTGGGCGTTGTTGTTGTTGCTATTGTTCAAGCAATTCCACGATGCTTCTTCGTTCATGATAACACTATAAATGTGTCGTTCCTGGCTGTCTCGCCTTATGTGAGTGAGACGATCTCTTCGGGCTTCTCATAGTCCGCGAAGTTGCCATTCGATCTTGTACGAACGCTTACTAATCAGCTTTGTCGATTGAACTCGGATGTTTAACAGACAACGCTATTTTACAGCTTCGCAGGCAACTGCACAACGGCATGTAATTCTCTCACCGTGCAGCTCGAGGGTGTTGTAAAATACGTTCGATCGGATCGCAGATATGACCCGGACACGATTGTATCAAACCTCTCGATCTTTATTAACACTACAGAAGCCTGGATATGGTAAACAGTAACGGGGGAGGAAATAGGCTAGCCATTGACACGAATTAGCTTCAGGACAGATCAATACATTGCTAACAACTGGTTTTATCCGAAGTTTCAGGTCAAGGATCTGCAGAGAAGATTACAATATCTCTCCCGGAAATGGTTGTTCCGTGGATTTTACTAGGAGCACGATTTGGCCCAGGTCGAGAATAATAATACTTATAAGTTATATACTGGTTTAGACTCATACACAAGACGTCTATTAATACTACAAACTTCTCTAAAGTTAAGGCAAGAGGTTCGAAATCTCTTGAATTAAATTGCGTTTATCGGAGTACTACATGCTAGTATTACGTATAAGTCATTCGTTCGGCTATCTCTTTTATATTTTTTTTCGGCCCGAAATGATGAAGATAAAAGGGAATGATTGTTCCAGACGAAAACAACAGTCCGAAAGAGAAAAAACGAGGCTTTCTGGAGATAACGTCACAGTAACTGGCCTCGTGTGGTTGCTTATCATGCTACGAGCCGATACGTTGGATGGAATATGTCATAATTCAGGCCCCTTTGAATTGTAACTTGTGGCGTTTGTTTTTGCCAATGATATGGGAGCAACAGTTATTGTTTTTTCTCTCATAAACCGTCTACAGAAAAAAAATCACCTGATATGAATGAAGATGAAGATTGAACAGAAGAGTACACTTCGCACTAACAGTGTGAGAAACTTTAATTCTAAAACTGTTTGGACGGCTGATGAGGCCAAGACATTGTCGTTAATCTCACGACTTGCGAGAAAAGGGCAGGAAAGGGTGTGTCCTGAAATTGAATAAACGGGGAGGGCGAAAGAATGGCTGCGTCCTGATAGCATATGTAAGAATACCCCCGAGGCAAACGAGTGTAAAATATTGATTGAGCTACATTAGCTTGGAGTCCTGCGAGTTTAGGATGAAATAAGTTGTACCTCGATCTCAAATGTACCTTGATCTCAAATGTAAAATAATCACCCATAGCATCCGCGAGAAATAAAACCACATGCTTGTAATCCTTCTAAATAATGGGCCACGATATTGATGACGTAACAATGAAGACCAGTTGCTCCGTCTCTGATAGACGGCTAACAAATCAATAAATCGTTGTGAAGAAAACCGTACCGGAGTCAGAGAGAACAAGCGTAAGAGGCATCCAATTACGCTTAAGACACATTCTTATTTGAACGGAAATTGACTGGGAGTATTGCTGTTCTCTTACAAGGTTCGATCAATGGGCCAGCCATCAAGTAACGGCACCAGACTATTGGAATGGCAGCGAGCAAACATCCTCGGCCCGCTTCACAAAATCAGCCGAGCATTTATCAATGTTTTGTCATCTCGTTTTGGGCAACAAACAGGAAATTAACCGTCCCTACACACGTGTCGAAAGACACTCTTTATTTAATTTAGCCACGGCTGCCAAGCAGAAAAATGGGATATCTCTCCAGATATCAATATCTGTGACAGCTTTTGTTGTGCTCAATGAGCATATAAAGGAGATATTTATCAACGTATCAATAACTATTCCGTCGCACGCTTATCCTGTTGCATTTGCTTTGTCCTTCTATCAAAACGCGACGAAAACGTGTTTGTTTTAGAGAAGTGGTAGAAGTGATGTTTCAGAATCGCATTAGGGACCATACAAAATTTATTGATGGGGTAGGACCGGTGCAAACAGTGGGGGGACCAGGACTTTTTTTCTCGCTATTTTATGTAGGACATTAATTTTTTTTTACGTAACTATCCATAGGACCAAGAGTTTTTTTTCAAAAATAAATAAAGAAAAAATACGAAGCTGCGCATCTGAAAACCCCTCGACTCTGGGTCCTGATTCGATAGGCTTCTGGGTCATGGCCATATGGTGTGCCCAGGGATGTCATTCTTGAGATATGTCGGTAATGAGATTTCAAAATGAAGAGTTGAATTGTATTGAAGATATGTATCATTGATGATTTTGCATAAATTAAAGATGGCCACCAAGGCTTCCGCCCAATCAGAAAAGCCGGCTTGGTAATTTATTGAAAGCCTCCTGAGGTATCGATGATGCACACACTTTCATACTGAGCAGTTGAATGGCATCAGAGATATGTACATGTATCATTAATAAAAGATGTCCACCAAGGTTTCCATCAATCAGAAAAAAACGGTTTGCTAATTTATTGAAAGTCTCTTGATGTATCGATGATTCACCAACTTTCATATTGAACAGTTGAATGGTATCAGAGATATGTACATGTATCATTAATGAGTGCATAAATTAATGATGGCCATCGAGGCTTCCGCCCAATCAGAAAAGCCGGCTTGGTAATTTATTGAAAGCTCTTGATGTATCGATCGGATGATGCGCCAACTTTCATATGGAACGGTTGAATGGTGTCAGAGACATGTACATGTATCATTAATGGGCTTCTAGATGATGACCATATGTGTCATTCAAGCTTGGCGTTATTTGCATAACAAAAAAACTTTGCTCAGGCGGGTTTCCTATTGGAGGGGGAGGTCCATACAAAAGAGGACCCTTGAGATAGTGAATAAAATACTCTAAATATCAACATTGAATATCAGTCTGGTATCTGTGAACTACAGTGTATATGCCTGACAACATGAAACCCCTGAAACAAAGACCCTTTTATCACTGAACAACTAGCATGTTAAATACATTTCCATACTTATAAAAATGTGCAAAAGTATATGTGCATATCACATATTGGTTAGGGGGTGGTGTTTACAGATGCGGCTCACCAAATCCGGGTACATGTAGGTCACAACATAGATAGGACCAGAACTTTTTTTACCCAAGATCCAGATAGGACTCGTATTTTTTTTTGGTTCGAAGATAAGGGGGACCAAGGATTTTTTTTAGCTGATTTTCCTTGTTGCACCGGTCCTACCCCCTCGATAAATTTTGCATGGTCCCTTACCGCGCCTACGCGAATCTGTACTCTTTTGGGGAAAAGTATTTACTCAAATAACAAAGATATTCTTTTAGGAAATGACTTTATGAACAGCGGCGTCAATAACGCATTGACGAGTGTCAAGAATTGTGCCCAGATACTCTTACATCACTTTACGTGACGCTCAAGTGCATTCAAGATGGACAGCTTTAACCATTTATCAATATCGGCGCGGAAATTAGAAATGAACGTTCGCTTCGAAATTGGGAGGAAGATAAACAAGAGCTCGAGGTTTGTCGACTTAAAGTACATAACCTTTACTGTTTCTTCTCTTCGGCCTACAGTATATGTACCGCCCCTTCTAAAATTTGCCTCTCGCCAGCCGAAATTGGTAGAGGTGATCTTTATTTTAGTGTATTGCCCATACACTGCTATTCCACAGGGCCCTGTTACAATCACAATTTAAAAAAGTGAAAGTATAACATTATATTAAAAAGTTGTGCAAATGAAAACGTTAGTCTCAGTAGGACACTATTTGGTGACTGTGAACTCCACAAAAACTGCGACATTATCCGTTATAAAATATAACCTTGTAGCTTGTGTTACTTTTGCAGGAAATGAATGAAACAGGATATAATTTGAATATGTTTCCCGAATTCGAATGTCAATCGCTTTCGCCGTTCACGCGTTGAAGTTCGAACTGGCACACAGGAAATCTTGTTCAATGTCTTATACACTGCTACAAAATCCCGATGGTTTAGATACTTTCTGATTCGTGAAAAGACGATATACGAAGGGACATGTTATTAATCGATTTGTTCCTGTTAGTTTGTCACGTGAGCCATGGTTCAAAGCAGGTATTTGTAAGAAACAAAACTTGCTCGTTAAGCTAAACCTCTACATGTTCAATCCCAGAAAGCGGTTGGTATGTACCAACTCTCATATTTTATATTGATATGTATGCATTTAATCTATAACACTGTCAGAAGGATTAGGTCAAATTGACCAGATATTTTTGGGCATAGACGTGACGGACCCAAAGAGGTTAAGTCAAATTCCATTTTGAACCAAATATTTTTGGTCCTCTTGACTCAACTATTTTGGGTAGGTCACGTCTATACCCAGAAATTCTGACAGTGATTTTAGTCCCATATCCGTTTTAGGCAATTTTGCGAACATTTATACACTTGTTGATTCCGACAGCCTATCAGTTAAGTAAGATGAAAGCCAATCTAAGCCCATGGCGAACTTTTTCGCTGCTCATCCATTAACATCAGATGAGTTATTTCTTTTAGTTGATCTGTCTTCACAGCTCCCGAGCTAGCGTATCTAATTCCGCTAAGGCCGGTGCTGGGAGTCGTTTGGAGTGTACATGGTATCCATATTGGCTTATCCAATAAACGCGCCGTTGGGATATCAAGGCTACGTCCGAGATTCCACCGTATTCTCGGGTTTGAATATGATGTGCCGAGGGAAGCTTTCCTCGAGAGTCATATGATTGCTTTTTAGTGACCAGACGCCATTTTTTCTTTGTATATCGCTCCAACAGGCAAACTTTGTCAACATTGGTATGGATCCGATAAAGTAACTTGAAACCTCGACAGAAGATTTAAACACAAGCATATAGTCCGCCATGCAGTATTCCCTTGTCATTTTAGTCCGCCATGCAGTATTCCCTAGTCATTTATTAAAGAATCTCAGCGTCCATAATCCACACCTAAAGTGTTGGGATACACTGATTAACTTAGCATAATACAGGAGGAAAGTCACTCCAGAAATATTGCCGAGAAGCATTTTGAAGAAGACATGATTACATATATATCGAAATATTGATCTACAAAATGCTTTTCGCTAATAGTTTTGGAGTCCCTTTCCTCCTATGTGATCCAGACATAATTACAGCATTAGCACCGTTAAAAAAATCATAGTACATATAAGCGTTGTCTAGTCTCCTGCGAGTTAGAAACGGTCAACAGATTGCATGATTCTGATAGAATGTTCACGATCAATCTTCTTGGAAACCCCGGAAGTATGACGAAGTTATTCCGATTAATGTATTCTACATATTTTCACAGTTCAACTCTATAGTCCATGAGCCAGACCCCAACATTTCATCAATTGGTACCACCTGGGGTGGCAAATTCTCATTATGTTTTTTTGAAAGTCCTATATCCTTAGATGGAAAAAAAAACTTTGAAAGCAATCCAGGACACACAGCTTAGTGGTAGTAATCACCTCTTAAAGACGGACACCCGAGTTCAATCTGAGGGACCAGATTTGGGGGTAGGGGAAATATAAAGTTGAATAACTTTGCAAGTAATGGTGATATAGTGACATTTGGCCACTCGAAATGTTGGTAATCTGATCCTCTATATGTTGGTATCTATTATATGCTAATATGTCAATTATGTAGGTCACCAGAGGCCAAAAGGTCACGAAATCTGACCCCTGTCTAAAACGTGACCACCTATAGGAAAACTCGCTGCAGATACCATACAAATGGGATTTTCTTAACCTAAATGTGTTCAAATGGAAGCCAAGAAGTACCCAAGTCTATAATAAGTCGAAACAAGTGGAGTTTATTATTATTTAGACTGTGGCACAAAACAGTTTTTGACCAATTTTCAAAAATGGTCTTTTTATTGCGCTAAAAACAGGCAAAATTGTATGAAGTTGGACAGCTTGAAATTAGTTGCATATTTTGACAAATAACTACTCCAAATGCTAATGGTCATGTCTTAGGTCTATTCAGTGATTAGTTAAGCTACATTTCGAGGTAATTAGGTCACCAGAGGTCAAGGTCAAAGATTGTCAATTATTAATTTTCTACATTTTTACTTGGGACTTTCATATTACAATGTATTTACATTGCAATCAGTAGGGCATAGGGTAAACCAGAGTGCGAGTGCACTAGGTATGGGTGTCCGCAGGGGTCAAAGGTCAATCGTCCTCCAAATCCCCTTTATCGCTCGTTAAGGCGCTGAGACGGGCGTTAGGCGTAAAGATAGGGCGTTAAGGCGATGAGACGGGCGTTAAGTCGCAACGGCGGGCTTTGACGGGCTTCACTGCATTTCGATGTATTGGTAGCAATTCCATGAAGATCAGAGCTTCTGAGCTAGTTGACCAGGGCGTTGAAGCGTTAAGCTAAGCGTTGATGAGCGTTACCGTCTATAAAAGCAAGTTTATTCCCAAAACACGCACATTCGACATTCAACCGTCAACATGGCTTATACTTGCTCTACAGGGAACGAAATATATATTGATTTGTCGGACATGTCAGGCAAAAAAACGTACTGTCCGGTAAAATTGGTTTGTCCCTCGGGCAATTGTCCGTTACAGTTTATCAGCCCTGAATCTCTAGAAAATACAAAACCTGCTATGAGATCGCTGATAAAGGCACCCGCTTATCTTAGTTTTATTCCCCGAATTCATGTGCAAATCTCAACGAAAGTCAACTCGCCATGCTTGATGTTGTTGTTGTTGTGGAATGGAATGTTGAAAGGGAACTCCTCGTGACCTACATTTTGATTGGTCTGAATTATCGACGTCATCCTTCAACATTTACCATGTGTCTATGAGCACTTTACATCTCGGCTGCTTGCCCGGCAGTTGAAAGTATTTATAGGCCGTCGGGTGAAGCGCATCAGTCACACAGAATGAGGTGTACATTGAAGGGAAACCTCGTGTTCGGTCGACAACATGGCGGGCCTGTAATGACTTTACGTCAAAAAAAAATCAGCGACCAAGGGGAATTAAAAAGATCGGAAATACTGCTCAATAGTGCAGACAAAGCCCCAAAGCTCTGCCGGCATCACCGCCATCTAGCGTGGCTGTGACATGAAATTTTAAGGCAGATTTTAAGAAAAATAGACCATGGTATGATTACAGCTCTGGACGTTAATATGTGAGAGATAAACCAAAAGTAAAAAGCGAAGGTCGCTTGAGAAATTCATTTGTGACTGGCTCAGCAAATCTCAGAAATAGTTCAATGAAGCAAAACAACATCAGTTTGTCGGACAATAACTTTTGTCCCGAAAAAGATGAAAATGTCCGGCAACTTTTTTCCTGATGATGATTTTGAATATTTCTACCCCTGCTCTAAGTGCGAACGCACGTTCACCAGACGTTAACATATGATGCGACACGAGAAAAATATACATGAGATTGAAGACCCCGAGGCACAAGAAGCCGATACAGAGACTGATGAGAGTCCATCGACTGATACCGAAACAGAGATTGCTGAGATTCTATCTAGTGATACAGAGAGCTTGACCTCAGATGGTCAGCCTACGTCCGAAGAAAGTGAGGCAGTATCTACCTTCTGGGATCGTATTGTGAGAGCAGCTATCAATATTCACGCTGCAACACTCGAGGACGCCGGACAGGATTAACTTACAACAGGCATACACCCGAATGCGCCCCTGCATCAAAAGAACAGCCATGGCGATTTATGAAGAGTATACCTTACTACCGCTTGAAATGAAAGGCGACCCCACGCACAGGTCCATCATGAAGACCAAGCGTCACTTGGAAGAGGATATGGGGCTACCACCCACCGAGGCCCTGGTAAATGCGATCAGAATGCGCAAACAACTCTTTCAGGACATGCTGCCTCAGTGGTATCCTGGACTGCCCGATGATGCTTAGGTCACATCGAGCAAAGATGGAACTTTCTAAAAGGACGCCTTATGATTGGATAAGAGCAGCCGAGAGTATGACAGATGCAGTGCCAAATGGCGGCCCCTGATCGGACAAGAGTCTTCTTGAATTGTAAACATGCCCAACGCGGCTCCCCCAACGTGGGTATGATGTAACATTGGGGGGAATAAACATTGGGGAGAGTAAGTTGTTGTTGTTCTCTCATCTGTCATCCTTGTTGTTGTTCTTCTCTCTCCCGTCTATAGCACGGCGTCAAGGCATTATGCTAGGGTGTTAAGGCGTAATGAAATGCGTTGACGGGCGTCACTGCATTTCCAATGAATTAGTGACAATTCCATGAAAATCAGAGCTTTTGGGCTAATTCACCAGGGCGTTGAAGCGTTGAACTTGGCGTTGGCGGGTGTTGCTACAAGATGCCACTTCAAACTACGCATTCGGACCCAGAATGGTCTATTTCTATCGCAAAAACACCTTCCTTCAAACCCCCAAAATGTCCACTTTGGCTACTACTCGTAAACTCACTCACTCACTCACCATCGTTAGTGCGGCCATGCGTTAAGACGGGCGTTGGACATGCCTCATTCACTCAATGGCTCACTCACTCTGGGAGTTCATTTGGACCATTTTGGCCCCATCAGCCCATCGCCGTTCAGGATACCACTGAGGCAACATGTCCTGAAAGAGTTGTTTGCGCATTCTGATCGCAATTTCCCCATATCCTCTTCCAAGTGACGCTTGGTCTTCATGATGGACCTGTGCGTGGGGTCGCCTTTCATTTCAAGCGATAGTAAGGTATACTGTTCATAGATCGCCATGGCTGTTTTCTTGATGCCAGGGTTCTGGCTCACTTTCCTCGGACGTACGCTGACTATCTGAGGTCAAGTTCTCCGTATCACTAGATAGACTCTCAGCAATCTCTGTTTCGGTATCAGTCGATAGACTCTCAGCAATCTCTGTTTCGGTATCAGTCGATGGACTCTCATCAGTCTCTGTATCGGGTTCTTTTGCCTCGGAGTCTTCAATCCCATATATATTTTTCTCGTGTCGCATCATATCGTATCATTCGCACTTAGAGCAAGTATAAGCCATGTTGACGGTTGAACGTCGACTGTTCGTGTTTTGGGAATACGCTTGCATTTATAGACAGTAACGCCCATCAACGCTTAGCTTAACGCTTCAACGCTCTGGTGAACTAGCTCAGAAGCTTTGATTTTCATGGAATTGCCACCAATACATCGAAATGCAGTGACGTCGTCACGCCCGTCGTTACGCCTTAATGCCCGTATCAACGCCTTAACGCCCGTCTCAGCGCCTTAACGAGCGATAAAGGGGATTTGGAGGACGATTGACCTTTGACCCTTGCGGACACCCATACCTGGTGCACTCGCATCCTGGTGTGCCCTATGCCCTACGGGCTATAGGGTACATGGTGCACCAGCGATGTCTCCGATGCTCTATACTTGAAACTGATTGCAATGTAAATACATTGTAATATGAAAGTCCCAAGTAAAAATGTAGAAAATTAATAATTGACAATCTTTGACCTTGACCTCTGGTGACCTAATTACCTCGAAATGTAGCTTAACTAATCACTGAATAGACCTAAGACATGGCCATTAGCATTTGGAGTAGTTATTTGTCAAAATATGCAACTAATTTCAAGCTGTCCAACTTCATACAATTTTGCCTGTTTTTAGCGCAATAAAAAGACCATTTTTGAAAATACGTCAAAAACAGTTCTGTGCCACAGTCTAAATAATAATAAACTCCATTTGTTTCGACTTATTATAGACTTGGGTACTTCTTGGCTTCTATTTGAACTCATTTACGTTAAGAAAGTTCCATTGGTATGGTATCTGCTGCGAGTTTTCCTACAGGTGGTCACGTTTTAGTCAGGGTTCAGATTTCGTGACCTTTTGACCTCTGGTGACCTACATAATTGAAATATTAGCATATAACAGATACCAGCATATAGAGGATCAGATTGCCAACATTTCGAGTGGCCAAATGTCACTGTATCACCATTATTTGCAAAGTTATTCAACTTTATATTTCCCCTACCCCCAAATCTGGTCCATCAGATTGGACTCGGGTGTCCATCTTTAAGAGGTGATTACTACCATTAAGCTGTGAGTCCCGGATTGCTTTCAAAGTTGTTTTTCATCTATGGATATAGGGCTTCCAAAAAAACATAATGAGAATTTGCCACCCCAGGTGGTACCGATATCTGGTTCAAGTTTCCATTTACATCACTGGTTCATCATATTGTACAAATGTCGTATCATTGGATTTTGATAGCATTTACTAAAACAACAAAACATTCATTTCATCAAACTCGACGCATTATCAAAAAATTCAATGTGATCGAACAATAACGAGTTTAGGTCTGCCTGGACAGTATACGAAGTCACCGCAATATTCGGATTTTGCCAAAGCGCTGCGTAACCGCTATTACGCTTTTATATTACAACGAAGCGGCATAAATTCTTGAGGCAGGTTGAAGAATGTCCCGTAAGGGGATGAGATGTGGATAAAATGCCATGTTTCACTACAGTCGTGTTATGAGGTTACTGATCAATCTTTTGTTCAGAATGAATCATGACTGATGTGAGTAGGCTGACAACGGCGTATCAGTAAAAGCCTTAGATCAGTTCAGCATTCCGGCGAGGCTTTCTTTGATCTGGGATTTTTTATCCAATAAGCACCCAAATGACCGGTTGTCGAATAGCTCGTTGACAGGTCTGCTGTTTCTCTTCCTTCCTGTTTGAAGGACTCCAAAGATTGCTCCCGAGCGAAGGCCCTCTGAAGTTCAGCTGACACAACGGTATCATAAATAGCGGAAGGAAATGGCAGCGGTGTAGCCAGAGGACTTGGAAATATGGTAACATCATCACAATATTGAACTGCTGTTATTACACAAAGCTCCCATCAGGTCTCCAAAAATTACACAGCGGCACTGCACTGTGGAATTGCCGAGCGAATTCCACAGTGCGCCTGAATCCCTCCAGTGCCGGGAAATGAAGCATCACCTTTCTGGAAGTAGCATCTCATGACGGCACTGCACTGTGGAAGTACCCTTTGCTCATTTCGAATCTTTAATGGTGTTAAACATTCGTTGAACATGTTACGGTGGAAATTCCATAAAGAATGTCGGTATGACATAAGTTCGAATTTATTCGCTGAGAGATGACAAAGTCCGTCTGCCCAGGTGTTTCTTTGCATCTTTTATGCATTAAGTTGTAAGTTTCCTCCTTACATGAAATGATCTTGTATTTGGTGCGTATTTGTTTATGCATAACTGTCGTACCAAAGAGGTCTTTCGATTATGGATGCTGAAATGTCTGAGGGACGACTACCTTACCAGCTGACGCTTGTATCCTAACAATACGTATATTCCGTGGCGTCAACTATTTCTTGAAGGGCTGCATTTATTGATACTGGGGCTGAAATGGCAAAAAGTAGTATACTTTTCTGATACTACATGAAACCGTTTAAATGATAAAATGTTCAGTAAGTTATAGGCTTCACGTGTGGAAAAACAGTTGTTGCTCTTTAAAGGCTGTCAGTACTCTTGTCCATCACAAAAACATCTTCATAGCACTCCCATTCCTGAGAGCTGCTAAAGGATATATGAATCGTGACTGTACGCCAAGTGGTTTCAGAGTTAGGAATGGGTGATTTATATCGGCGTGCTAGGAGAAATCATTTGTCTTGGAATAATCCACTGTTTCAAAACCATTCGATGCCACTATTATTAGAACAAAAACTCAATACACGCTGGTAAATTGGGTGTGGCCAGTCCCAACCCCTGAGACACAGACCGCAATAGTTCTATGTCATATTCCTGAGCATCACCTATACATGTTTACCCTGGTGGTCTACCGTGCACGTCAGTTATATACCTATAACGTAGGAAAACAAAATATAAGCGTGGCCGTCCCTCACCTCTGGATCCGATCCACACTAGATGTATGTCACTCTTCTGACCAATACCTTTAGAAATGTGTAGGCCTATATACTATATCGTTAAATAGCGTGGTTATCGAGTTATAACAACACGGACGGACACTCAGACGGACGACCGCCCCAACGTACGGACAGCTAGACAGACCGACAGACAGACAGACAGACATTACGGGTTTAATGACATGCATGTGAACAAAGCAAATCTGTTTCGAACACATTATCAAAACCTGAAACTTTACTTCTTTGAGAACGTTGTGACTCGTGTACTACATGGCAAGCATTCAATATTCGGCCGTCATCCATAAAAAAATTTTCGCGTTAATAGTCACAAAAGATTATTTTGTATGACATTTAGCACCAATTTTATTGTGTATGACATAAAAATAACCAAAAAAAAGATGATAAACATGTACTATGTTTGCACCCATTGTATGCTATCTGATTGGTATTCATACTGGCCAACACATATGAACTGTGCTCAGTACCAATCGCCAGCATTGCCATCTCAGTAGTCTATATCTCACAGGATTAACCGTACCTGGCCTGGGCGATTTTTTGGGTGTATCGCAGCCTGAAGGGGGGGGGGAGGAGGAAAGTGCCTCCTCCCCTCCGTATATAGTTTCTCTACCACTAAGGCTAGAACGCTGAAACTTACCACACAGTATTTTGGGTTCAAGCTCTACCGGAAAACGTAACAAAATCCAAGATGGCCGCCATGATGACGTCACAGTGACATCTTCTCGAAAGCCATTTTCGGCCTTTTTGGGGTCGATTTTTCGAAATGTTCATTTTTTCCGATTTTTTTCTCGAAAAAAATTAAATAAAATATAGAATAATTAGTTTTGCATAAGTAAAATACTTTCAAGGCCTTTTAACCAAGGACAATGTGAAGAAATAGAGCGAAAAGATTGAAAAACACGACTTTCGCGGATACCACATGGCCGCCATTTTGAATTTGCCCATGATCCTCTGCCCGCGGGTATATGAAAATAGGCTCAAAATGACCCCAATAAGATAAGCTTTAAAGTCACCAAGTTTCAGCCTCCTAGGTTTGGTCGTTTCGGAGCAGCAGAGAAAAGTTCACTAGCGGGACACTTTCCGCTCTCCCCCAGGCCAGATAGGGTTAAATGGAACATATATAAAAAAAAACAAATCATAGCACAACATATCCATATTTGTCACATATTTATTCCGGAAACATGTTGAAGCTATGTTGTTTTCCATCAGCTACATTACATTCCATGGTTTATTCCCATGATGAACTAATTTCAAAGTTCCCAAATCGATTACATGAAACCAGATTTTGCAGCATGATCCTTTGTTTCTTCAGATCCGTCAGAATAAAACAAATTGACAAAAGCTTACTCCAATGAAATTGAGCATTAAAACAAATGTTTTGTTTTTGTGTGTGACTAAATCAATTTAATAACATTTATTACGTCTAATTAATATACAGTTCATATAAACATGAAATGAATACGTCGTCACCCAGGCAGCGTAAATACCGACCTTGGCGATTGAGCTGAATTTGAAAGTAAAATCGGTGACATTCTACAGTTTATTTGTTCGATCTGTCCCAAAAATCACCATGTATTTTGCGGTTTTAATCGCTCTACAAGACCGAAGTAGAAAATGGGATGTTAACTCCTGTCCAGAAGTTCGAAAAGAGTTTGGGCTTACACAGCTATTTCCCTGTCTATACATTACCATATAGCCGTAGTTTGGGTCGATTGAAAACTCGAAAAGATCTTCTGGGAGTTGAAATAGACTAGGCAATGCTTCAACTCTTCGATGTGGTGAATCCAGGCAATACACGCTCTGCAGGTCCATAAATCTTTAGAGCATCTCTTTTCATAATCGAAAACATTGTCTCAAGTGACAACTGTATTGATACGTTTCAAAATGAAATTGATTCCATTTCAGCAAGCGCTCGTAGTGATAGCTGTTCATTGTACACAATTCCTGAATACATCGTCACTGTTATGACATTCGGATCAATGAAGCTCCCTTTCGAACGTGCTATTCCATATAAATGTTCACCATAAACGGAAATAATCGTCGAAATAGGCATCTTGGCCTTTTTCTCATTACTCATTTCGGAATAAAGGTGATTGTTTACAACATTTCACAGCACTCATAATGAACTTCAAATGTGAAATTTGCCTTTCTTGTTCTGATGGCTATATTGCGTCTGAAATAACGAATGAAACAAAACATCGCGATAATTAAAACGTAATTGCGACGAGTTACATGTGCAAACAGTAAAAGTTTATTTCTCATGAGAGATGTTTATATTCATACAAATTCTGAGACGGGATGTACGTCGCTGTCAGATCAAACCTGATCGTTGCCTTTCAGACTCACGATTTTCTGAGGAGCTCGACTTGGTCGACTGGAGAACATCTCATCCCAGGATTTTGTCCCAGGATATGAAGACCAAAATACTTGACACGCAGACTGCAATGTTTACCCAACTCCACCCTTCATCTCAAATCCTTCGAAGAGTACTCCAGCTATTAATTTGAACTTCAGTGGATTGGAGTCCTAGAGCTCCGCAGACTTCATGTAACGAATGGTTTCACCTAAGTCTTGCAGAGAGTAATTACCAATCAAAATGAATCTCTTAATATAATATAATATAATATAATATAATATAATATAATATAAATTTGTGAATAAAGAGAGAAAACCGGTATTATACGATGCGACGCTGTGCTATAGATAGAACCCTATATGTTAACCCTGTCTGGCCTGGGGACGGGGGGGGGGGGCGAAATGGCCCCGCTACCAAACTTTCTGCGCTATCTCCGGAACGACAAAAAATGGAGAACTGAAACTCCGTGACTTTATCGTTTATCATATTGGGGTCATTTTGCATGACCCCCCGGGGCAGAGGATCATGAGTAAATTCGAGATGGCGACCACGTGGGGTATCAGAAAGTGATTTTCTCGTCATATTTCTTCAAACTTTCTGCTTTTCCGCGGTGAAAAATGGACAAAACTATTTTATTTCACATCACATTAATATTTACTAATTTATCATGCAGTTTTTGCGGAGAAATTGCATAAATAAAAAAGTCGAAAAATCTGACCGAAAAATTTAGAAAAAAAATGCCGTTTTTGGAAATGACGTCACTGTGACGTCATCGAAGCGGCCATCTTGGATTTTTTGCATTTTCTGGTAGAGCTTGACCCAAGGGTATGGTGTGGTAAGTTTCTCAAGGGGTCAGAAAAAATTATTAGTTGCATTTCGACCCCCCCCCCCCCCCCCAGGCCTGGATACGTCCCAAAAAGCCCAGACCAGATAGGGTTAATTCCGAAACATAAATTGTTTCTTTACGATTAACTATAAAGTCACACAGATTTAGCTCTGGATTTCCCTTCATGCGTCTGAAACATGTTTGTGTCTCGCAGAAAAATGAGATTGATATGCCAACACTACGAATACTGGTTAAATGTTGTTTGGACTCCTATAACACAATGTAACAGTTTCAGTTTCAGTTTCAGTTTATTGGCATAAGAATCAGCGTAGCTGTTTTTCATCTTAGCACAAATAATATACATATATACATTAAGGGGATAAAACAAAATATAGTTAAACAACAAAATATGGATAAAAACAAATGAAAACATCACATACTATTAAATACCATCACATACCATCACATAATATCACTAAGATATTAAAACGGCTCTACGTGACTTAAAATATGATTTTTACAATGTCGTTTAAAAGTTTGGATTGTTCCACAGCTCTGGATCTCATTTGGGAGGCTGTTCCAACACAACGCCCCAAGATGGGTCAATGAATTGTTTAGACAATTTCCTCGAAAGAGGCCGTTTACAGCATTTCTGGTGTTATGAGGGTGACCATCCGAGGCAAGTTTGAAGCAATTTTGTAAGTGAACAGGCATTTCCTTGTTCAAACAAGCATCTGCTGCATCATTACTGCTCCGGTGGAGGACAGCGAATGTTTTAAGTTGCACCTTCGCGTATTCAACCATACATGAAATTCGATGTGGTGATATACAGGCATTTGCTGTCTTCCTTCGGCGGAAATGATAGATACTGAATACGCCGTCCGAAAGAACATACTTAGGTGTATCTTATGTTATCGCCCAAAGCAATAGTCAATTTCTATCCAAACCGAAAGGATGGATGCCTCATATTGGTGTTTCAAGCATTACGCGGGATATAGCCAACAATATTATTAACTCGTCTCAAATTTTCGCCATGTGAGCTCGATGAATCAAAGACTCAGATAATTCAACAAATGTATTGGCCATCGAAGCATTTCGATCTTTCGCATGACTGGTGATGAAGCTGCAATCAATGTTTCACGTGTAAACTCGAGCGATTGTTATGTGCCTTTTTAACGACAAAACTACTTCAGATTCATGCGAAGTAATAATTAATTTGAGTTTGCGCCGTCATTTTACTTTATAAATTACTATTCGTTCGGGGTATTTTAGAAACTTGGTACAGCGAGATTGTCATAGTAGCCATAGGTAAAACACTCCCTAGTTTACGATGTTTCGATCCATTCCATAGTTATGGATTGCAGTAAACATTCTTCAGTTCTATCACAAATCCCATCTCTTGAACCTAATATTGCACAAGAAAGAATATTCCCTTTGTGCAAGACGACCATTGCAAGTCGGGTGAGCGTGATACTGCATTAAAATGACAAGCTCCTTTCCCCCTGTTTCGGGAAGTTGAGCAATTTGACTAGGAGGCAGAAATTGTGTACAGGTAATCAACAAATGAAATGAAGAACAGTGGAGAAATCCACAGACAGGGAAGGTCCAACAAACCAGAGCTCAAACCTGGAAACTGTGAAACGTTGGGGTTCCCATTCTACCAGTGTTTATCATGGCGATTCCTTTTAATTGCCAATTCGAGAATTAATCTCTTCCAAGTAATCGCTCTCCGTTTCTATGCGAAGGATAATATACATCATTTGGGTATCGATCTGGTTAGCGAACTAGTTAATTACAATTTTGAAATCGATGTATCGGTAACAGGGTCATATTGAAAATAATTTATTCTTACTGAGTTACGTCAGGCTGCACTATAGTGATTTTTGTTCTTTTCGCGCGTTTAAAATGGTCATCTACCGAAAGCGTCCGATTTGTTTTCGTCGCCGATGTCAGAAGGTCTGTGGAGAATATTGATTGCCTTTCGTCAAATGTGGCGGCAAAGCATTCTCTTCTGTTTTCGAGAAATTGCACATCGGCAAAAGCAGGTTACAGCTTATATTAATTCCAAGTCTCATGATTACAAGCGTCGGGTCCGTCATTCATAATTTAGTCGTCGTCCATTAAAGAATACCCGCGTCCATAAGCCAAAGACCTATTCCATATTCCATATAACGGTATTAGCACCAAATTCCAAAAAACATAGGCTAGTTTCCTGCAAGAGAGAAGCGGTCAACAGTTTTCAATGATTTGATGCCGGCAAGACATCATGATGTTCCAAAGATATCAAATCCGTATCGCTGATCGGTATTCTTAATCCATAATCTATGCCGTTGTAGGTGGCATTTGTGTTAAATTTCGATTGTTGACAGACATTCTTCTGCCGCTTTTGACTCGGATACCTCTGGCGCGCGTGTTACTGCAATCTGGGAATCAAGACATGGTAGGAATTGCATTTTACGATCCAGAGCTACGGGATCGTATGGATAAACAGTAAGATAGTCGCAATATGTACTAAGATACAATCATTTAAATCAAATAATAATTGTCAAAAGAACGGCATAGTGTCTTGCTAGCATCCTTAAAACTGAATGTCGCGCTGCCTATTGTATCACAATCGTTTATAGAGGTAAGACACCAACTTAACCACAATGTTGACGCATGCCAGTTTGATAGAGCAATGAACATTGTTATAACCTTCCAACTCTAGAAGCGTGAAGATATATTGGAACAATATTTAGGTATATAATCATATATTTGACGTGGACCGTGTTACCACAAGTCCCAATCACGAAACTTATTCTACTTCAGAAATAAATGTTTGTTTTCCGTCAATTCCGTTTTGTCATCCATTGTCTGTGCAAGACAATGGATGACAAAACGGAATTGCCTATTGTTTTAAGACGAATCCATAGGCTGAGTCTTGAAACATAGGGGCAATTCAGTTTTATCATCCATTATCTTAGCAGTTAGACGACGGAAAAATAAATGTGGCCATCGTACTCGTTTAGAGTTCAATTACCCCTGACAACAAACTTCGGTAGACCTGTCCAGATCACGTGATCTGGCGGTCTACTGAGGCCGGTATTTTCTCTCAGGCAGAGGCAGCTGTTTTATTGTAATTTCGAAAATTTCAGACTTTGTGTCGACGCGTTTTCATGTCATAAAGAATCAGTGATACCTGATTCATTGAATTATCTCAATCCGAGTAAGACGTTGGTCTGTACGAGCTCGATAAAGTTGCTTTCAAAGTTTTCCTGACTTCGCCCTGACTTCGCGTACGTTTTCAATCAAGTAAAAAGCTCTGGCGATTGATTCTGATGGATTTTGCAAATTCTGGAGGAATTTCCATTGCACGAGATAAGCGTTTTACTGCCCGAATTTTTCGGTCGAGTTGTCGAGCAATATACATCAACATAAAAACAACTTGGCTAAACCAGGTGCACCATGTCGTGTGAACAGCTGAGAGTGTCTATGCGTGACTGCAGTCGTCATTGTAGTTTAACACAATGCTACAATTTCAGCACGCGATCCATTCGTAAATTCACTACGTGTGTCACGGCCTCGGAAATACAGACTCGGCCTAACGACAAGAATCATGTGAAAGCTTTTCGAGTCGTAAAACTAAGTGAAAAACACTTGAGCAAAAAATCTCAAGGGTCGTGAGCAATTCCTATTTATAGCCATTTACTATGAAGATAACCTATCCCCCCTCAAAATCGTATTTGGAATAGGTCTATTTTGGAATATAGCCTCGTGAGAAAGTGTAGCATATTGTCCAATATAGGACAGGAATCTTGCTATGTGTTGAAGACTAAAGAACAGGTAGATGCTTTAGAATTTAAAATAGCCCGCCGAATGTATAGCCTGACCTTTGGTATTTTAACTATAGAATACATGTAGCACTAATGTCTAATAAATCTTTGTATCCACTTGGACAATTGGGAGGATATTGTGGAAATGGTGGTGATGGTTGTGTTGGTAGAAATATTAGTCCTATCTTTGGTATAGAAATGTCCAGTTTCTTCTCAGTAAACGACGCGATGCTTCATATAATTCAGGTTTCAAACACCAGATCTGGCAGCCATCTCGAACGTGATGGTGTGTTCGATGGTAAAAACACAGTATCATCTTGGGTACTGAATATCTCTAGTTCTTTACACCAAACGCTGCGATGATTTGAGCAATTCTGGTAAACTTGACAGGTAAATCACTATAATTTGCAGCCAACTTCATCTCCAACGGGATTTGTTTCGGTTTAGAATGCATCATCGTGCTTCTCAGAGAATTTAGAAGTGGCAGTCTAATCATGGTAATAGAACGTCTGATTCTCAAACTTAGTAAAGCCAACATAGTATTGTTGTGTGGCTTAACTAAGAACTTTATACCACCAAAATTCATGTACTTAATCGGTACTTTGGGATATAAATTTATTATCTGTATATGATATTCTACTCTGAATGCGAAATGCCGAGGAAGGCTTTCCTGTTGAGTCATATGGTTGCAGTTTAGTTGTCAGATGTCGTCACCTGTTCCCACCTCTCACATATCTCTCCAGGCAGGATCGTCGCTACCACCTTATGCCATATTTCCTATTTAAAATATATTAAAATAACGCCGCTACAAATCTATATTTTTCAATCTTCATGTGAACGAGTAACAGCGATATATTTGGCCTTGATCGCTAGGCCATCTTCTACAATGCATACCATAGTGAACTTTTTTTTTCGTGCTCCGAAACGGCGAATTACAGAGAGCTAAATCTAAATTGTTTGCCTAACCCTACGCGCAGAGGGGTCATATTTACATTCAAAATGACGGCCATGTGTTTGTACCAGAAAAATGACGTTTTCCTCTTTTCTTCATTTTTTTCAGTGGCTACTGGCACAACAGCTGTTTTATTTCACAACAGAAAATTATTTACTGAATTCTCGTGCAAGTTTTTGGGGAGAAAATTTTATCGACAAAAATAAAAATGCCTTCGTAAGTTACAATTTGTTTCACGGAAGACTGCTTATTCCATCGATAATGAGTGAGATGGACTTCAATCCAATGAAGACAACGTATGGCAGCTAGGTAATATCTCATAAGTTCATGTAAAATCTTCCACTATCAGTCCCTGAAAATAAAAAAAAACTCGACCAATCTGAACGCTTTGCTTTCCCTTCACAGTGGATGTGACCCGATGTCCCGGATGAATCATCATTTTCTGAATCACCACTGGAATTCATTTACTTATAAATTTACGGACGGTTCTACTCATTTAAGAATACTCAATTCTAATATCTGTACATTCAATTGGCGTTCACCATTCTCAAATAATACTTGAGGGATGGAGGTAATTTTTTTGTTCTTGCAAATAAATGTCAACTTTTCGACCATGTCACATGGCTGCTGCTGATTAAAGAGGCAAGGTTCTTGGTGGCAAAGTTTCGTTGTATTAGGACACAATGGACAGTTCGGCAATTGGACACGTCACCAAGTCGATATATAGAAAGATGGAAGGAATTTGCACCAGTGAATGTTTAATTTGATACGTCTCTTACTCATGGCCTGTACAATAGCAGCGCACTCCAAATACCGCGTGTAAATGGTTGAATTAGATTATTAAGTAGATAACGATAATTCATCCAACATCGGCCTTTCGAGCTGTTCTGAAGAAATCATTCGAGCGATAGCCGTCTCACTTGATTCCACAAGCAGCCTTTAGCATTTCCCAAGAAAATTCAATCCCGACCGACCTAGATAAAATGTACTGCATCGGCAATATCGACCTCCGCCGGCGTAATATTTCACTTCGGTTCAATTATAGCGATCGTGGGAGTCGCGATGTTATTATATATGACATATAGTGGTATGGCTTATTTATGAGAAAACAGCACTGGGACATGTTGGTCACTTCTGTCGCTATTCCAACACAAAATTATACTGCTGAATTATGGTCAGATATCAGCCAATTAAACGGGGTGGGTCAAACTTGGGAAACAAGGAAGGCTTCATGGATTCTCACTAGTTAGCTGTATTTATCCAGCCATCCATTGGAGATCAGTTTGACGCCTCTAACTTATTGAATACTGTATGACAAACTAGTCAAGGAGTGTCAGTTCTCATATTTTGTTTCGTTCCGAAGATGGGTAGAAATTTTGATAGGCGGCCATTATGATCCCCGGGTCTGATTGGGTTAATTCAAATTAATTTACATGTATTAATATATCACAAGTGTAAATTTTTGTCAATGACAGCACCAGGACATGGAGAATTCCGGATGTATAGTATCAAAAGTACCAGTTCGGCTACATTGTCCCATTATTAAACTATTTCGAATCTATCATCAAAAACTATGATCCATTTGCCCCCAGCCCTGGGTTCACCAATTACCGACCCATTACGATTGAAATTTTAATTACAAGCGTCTAGTCCGTCATTCATAATCCGGCCGTCGTCCATTAGAGAATATCCGCGTCCATAATCCAAAGACCTATTCCATATAACAGTACTATTAGCACCAAATTCAAAAAGATAATCATAGTATACATAAACATAGGCTTGTTTCCTGCAAGAGAGAAGCGGTCAACAGTTTTCAATGATGCCGGCAAGACATCATGATGTTCCAAAAATATCAAATCCGTATCGCTGATCTGTATTCTTAATCCATAATATTCGTTGTAAAGTCGTCATCTAAAGAATGATGTATTTCAGTCACGCTTTGATTGGGACTGTTCATATGAGTACCATGAGGATCTTGAAGTACATGGGTTCATACGGCCCCCAGCCCCGGGTTAAGCGGAATTAGACACAAGTTACGAAACGTAGCGCCACAGATCTTGCACGCTACGTTCGTATTTTGCTATCAGCATGCGATATGTATCGCCAAATTTGAGAAACTTTGAGTGGAGGCGTTTGGTGGAATAGCCCTGTTTTATAAGTTTCTGCAACGATGTTTTGTGACGTTGATTAAAATCATCACATTTAACACAGGATCTAGCAAATGCTACTAAGCGAGATATGTATACGCCATATGCAGGTCCCACTGGAATATTACTATCCAGAAAGGGATAGTTGACGATGTCAAAATTGTAATCATCTCTTTTGTCATAAAGTCGACGAGAGAGAATGCCCGCTTCATTTTTATAGAGATAGAGATCTAAATAAGATGTGCCTTCAAATCCAGTGAAGGTGGATATATATCCTTCGCTGCGTCATTTATATAGCGATTATCCACAGCGAGAAGATCGTCTATATAGCGTTTGGTGAATGAGAAGGAACGGGCTTTGAGTGGATCGGTTTTTGAAAGCGCCAGCATATAGTCATATTCATAAGAGAACAGATACAGGTCAGCCAACAGGGTGCACAATTAGTACCCATTGGAATACCTATATGCTGCTGATATATTGTGTTGCCAAATTTCACATAGATATTTTTAATGAGAAATTCAAGCAACTCTATAAACAAAGAAACATCCCATGAATGATATCTCTTGTATGTAGTCGAGCTAAAGAATGCTTTATGGCTTCCGACATTAATATATCTACGATCAGTTTTCTTGAACACAGATACTATTAATGAACTTATACGGTCAATAAGGTCCTGCTGAGGGATTGTAGTATAGAGAGTCGAGAAATCCCATGTGGATACATGTCTGTACGGTATGTGACCTTTAGCATCAAGTTCTTCCGTAAGACATTTTTAGTTTTTCAATATCCACATACATTCAACGCCAGAGTTCTTAGAAATAGTGGCGCAATACCTTTCCCACAATGCTTTTACCTCCTGAAGGGCCCTCGTCAATAGGGTTGAAAGAAGCTTGGTGGTGCAGCTTCTAGAACCAGCTATGAATCTAGCTTTGTATGGTGATTTATGCATTTTGGGAATCCAGTATATTTTTGGTATGTCGTTATGATTGGTTGGAAGATAAATACCTCTTTCCCTGAGAAAGTTTTTGTGATTGTTAAATAAATCTTCCAGAGTAAATGCAGTTTGGGAGTAAGTAGACGTATTTGATGAAGATATGTCTACACTCAATTCTTAACCAGCACCTGGTAATAGTAATATTTACATATGAATATTATATTATTCGGAGCTTTGTCTGCTGGGACTATGACGAATTTACTCTGGAGATTTGCTAGAACTTCTTGCGAATTGAGGTTTCTCAATACTTGTTTTGCTTGGGGAAGAGTACTTCTGTCAATATGGCGGATTGTTTCAACGACTTTGCTCTTGGTGAGGTCCAGCCAATCAGCGAGTACTGTAGGTTAAACTTTTTCTCGCTTAGACCAATCAATAACGTACTGTTTTAATGCAGACAGGACTATCTTCTGGTCGGCCTTCAGATTTATTCTTCTTGGCTCTCTATATTTAGGTCCTTTCATCAGGAGTAATTTCAGATCCTTATCACTCACCACATCAAGGTCACCACAATGTGTTTGCATGGTGTATAGATAAAGTTCGACAATTCACAATCACAACTATAGCCTCCTGACGTGTGTAAGTTCCTGTCAAACTCCTTCACGTTACAACTGACCATAATGAGATCACTCTCATAAGCCTGTGTGTAAATGGGGAATAATGGGGAAATGGTGATCACGTGGGTTCTTAGGAAGATTACGTCATTGGTTTTTGATGATTTGATATATTTAGCGTCGTTTTCCGCTTTGAAAGTAATGCATTTCCCTGATATTCTGGTTCTATATGTTATGTTTTCCTGTACAGGAAGAAATCGTTGAAAATACAACCTGTGTCTGAGCTCTCCCCCCCCCCCTACACACATATCCACCGATCATCGTTGCCTGGTAGGAGTAATACACTCCTTTTCCAAACATCGCTTGCTTACGTACACATGTATAATTAGAATGCAATTTTTGTGTAATGTCCTCTGCAGTATTTGGTCAGATTTCGATAACAAATATGTGAAAACCTCGGCAAATGTTTGTATTACTGTTTCTCACCTCTGCATGGCATGTGGGCCGGATATGAACGATTATGTGGTGTTTATGATTTACCGTTCCGTCACATATTTTTGTAGTAAGTCATAAATCTTCAGGCACCCAGCACTACATGTATCTGTAACGTTATGTGATTTCTGAGTTTTCTCTATACTGATATAGAATCCTCAACTTAATATATTTTAACGATTTTAAATGTTGACCATTTTTCATGGATATTAAATTTTCATATACATTTCTAATTCTATATGTACCGAACGAATTCGAGATAGCACATGGATGAGGAATATCAATGTATTATGTAGGTTATTATATTATTATTGGTGGGCAAAGGACACTATTTATTCATAATAAGAGAATAATTATATATAGTATTATTCGTATATTTCCCCAATGAATAAAATATATTCACAAAAATGTATCTCAAAAAAAGACAATAAACGCATGCTGCAGCCGAGTCCAAACATGGAAATTTTTTGTTCACAGTGTTACCGATGACGTTCGAACCCACATTCTGCAATTTAGAATATCGGACGCTGTACTGTGTGCCTATACCTATAACGCCACGGGACTTGCTGGCCATCAGCTGTTTGAAACTTCTAGTCTTTTCTATTATGTGGACATATGTAGGTCAAACGGACTCTAGTTGCCCCGGACTCTGGGGGTTTCCATGGCTGTGATACAAACTGTAGTAGAAATTCTTTCTTGAATACTACGCCTATGTGACGTCATAAGGGCGCACCCATTGGACATTCTATCCCCCCCCCCCCAAATATCACCTTCACAGGCTGCGGCACGCATCAGGTCGGTCATACACAGCAGGATTAATATGAAACTACACTCCACTCGGGTGGACATTTTGTGCCAACTTGCATAACCCCCGAGCAGGGATCATGGGTAAATTAAAATTGGCGGACATGTGAGGTACCAGAAAATATTTCTTCAAAATTCCGGATTTGTTTTTGCAAGGAAAAGCGGGAAAACAACTATTTTATTTGACATCAGATTATTATTTAATAATTTATGATGTTGTTGTTTTGCGAAAGAAACCACATAAATAGGTCAGGTTTAGCTAAGATCGCAATTGATGGGGAAAAATGCGTGGAGCTTTTGGTAGAGCATGACCAAATTCTTAACTCTAAATATACTCTTCTACTCTTCTATATAGCTCATAATTAAATAAAATAATTTGATCTTGGAAATATAGACCAAGGTCAGTCATCTAACTGAACTGGACACAACACTTACACGTTGTATTAATTTATATCCTAATAAACAGTATGTGAAAAAAATAGGTCAAGGTCGGGTAACTGGGATAGGCTTCTGGCCAATCACCAGTTGCATATGTAATATGAATTTGGAGACCCTAGCTTTAATCCTTCAATAAAAGATAGCAAAATAATTTATTATTCAGATATAAGTTACCTATTCGCCCCCCTAGCGGTGGATTGCGGAACTAACATTTCATCATTTAGATATTGTTTCGTAGCATATGTGTACCAAGTTTGGTGACGGTAAACCAGGGGTTTCACAGACGCTATCTGTGACTGACATACTGACACACATACGGATATATCATGCCCGTTCTTTTAAGAGTACTAGCCCTGAATGGTCCGCTACGCGGGCATGTATGTCACATTGTATTTCACATTCATGAATAAAATTAAACGATTTAATGTTTTACAATTCTAATACCACAGGAACGTGTGGAAATACTCGTTAATGGTTTAGGACTCCATTGTCCAGCGAAAAAAAAATTAATGGCACTCCCATTCGTGCGAGCTGTCCGATGGGATTTGAATCATGACTGCACGCCCAGGTGTTCCTGAATTAGGAATGGGTGATATATATATCGGAGTGCGGGGCGAAATAATCTGTCTTCACGGTTGGAATAAATCACTGTTTCTAGACCAGGTCAATGCGATGACGCTATTATTATATACTCTAACAAAACCAAACACGTTCGGCAAATATATAGGAGAAGGATGGATATACATGTACATTGTAGACAGGCTTGGCAATAATAAGTTAGTTATCACCGTATGCAAATTCACCTGACTGGTTTAAGGTAATCCACACCGTGGTCAAACAATGTGGACATGTATGATTCACTCGCCAATGATTTGTACATTTCATATCATTATCGTAGTACTGTAATTTCTTACCTGGAATTTTTTTCCAACAATGCAACATATTTTTGTATAGTGTACGGTATTAAATATGGGTCTCAAATATTAGATCGACCCAAGGTAGAATAGATAGCCTTGATATAGGTCAGTGTAATACAATTGAAGGCCAACCATATATTGGAAAGTACGATGTGGACGACGGTCATCTACTGAAACTCGTATTCATACGTGCACCCACAGCATACCTGTACATGTGCCCCACTCCAATTTCGACACTAGTTTTAAATTCTCGATCATATATACTTATCGCAGAAGGAAACATAATTTGGGTGTTTCCATCCCCACCCCACCCCCTGTGACCGCATCAACAATATTGCAACACCGTTAAAATGCCGTATAAATGGTATCTCTACATCAAGCAGTTATCGGGTTAATTAATTGTTAGTTAATTTGGATGATGTTTTTGGACGACGACAGTCTCTGAATACTTGTATACCTCCCAGATTCTACACTGATTTAATGGAGTGTATTGAGTATGGAATCTGACCGTTGACTCTAGACTGCATGGTCTCACCCCTATGACCTTGAATCATCTATTCTACATTTCATAGTTTCCAGTATGAACTTTTTATTTTGGCTGTTCTTTAAACAAATGAGAGATGGCATATATACCACAAATTCGGTTAAAGGACTTATGCCATTTAAAACAATATATGGACGTTGCCATCGTCACCCCCGTCACTCTTCTGAACAATACCTCTTTAACGGCGTATTATATCGCGTGGTTATCGAGTTATAAAAACACGGACAGGCAGACGGATATTACACTTTTGAAGGTATTTACAGCTATGTTCATGACATAATTATAATATTCATTCAGGTACATAACACTTTCAAACACACTGATTAGATAATACATGAATCGTGAGAAAGTAAATTACTATGCTTGGCCGTGATGTCATTGATAAAACGAAATACTATGAGTACAAGTACAACAACAATGTGGACATCTGCAAGACGATGCAAACGCCTCCGAACTCTTGATGCCAATAACCATACAAGCAGCAATGATCGGTAACATATTATTTCGACAATTTTGAGCTTCATATTTTGTATAGTTTTTTTTTAAATGGTCTACGATATTTATAAATGTTGTGGATTACAAGCATCTAGTCCGTCATTCAATAATCAGCCGTCGTCCATTAAAGAATTTCTGCGTTCATAATCCAAAGACAATTCATATAAGAGATTTTGCCTCAAATTAAACGAATAAATCACAGTATACATAAAACTAGGCTAACTTCCTGCAAGAGAGAAGCGGTCAACAGTTTTCAATGCCAGCAAGACCTGACGATGTTCCAAAAAATATCAAATCCGTATCACTGGTCGGTATTCTTAATACATATTATCTTCGTTATCTAGGGTATGATGTACCTCAGTCACGCTTTGATTGTCGCTGTTCATATGAACGCTATGCGAATCTTGCAATACATATCTTTATCTTGCCCCTAACCCCGGGTTAAGCCGAATTAGACACAAATTACGAAACGTAACGCCATAGATCTTGCAAACTACGCTCGTATTTTGCTATCAGCATGCGATATGATCAGCCTAGACCTGATCATGACACTCGAGGATCAGCCTGAAACTGATCAGCCTTAACAGGGATGTGTTAAGGTTCATCGTAGCAACTTTTAAGGCTGATATCCGCCTGTGCCAGGGTGGTTTCTTCACCAGGAAGGAAAAATGAAATATTTCGGTAGATTTGATGATGAAATCTTTCGAATTATTGCGTGTATAATTTGTTTTAAGATAGTTATGTGATAAACAAAATCTTACAATCGAGACAATTAAATATGAAAGTTATGACACTCGTTGTATAAGTTTATATCTTGTTCGCTAAAGCTTGCAACATATACAACTTACTCAACTCCTGTCATAGCTGTCGTATTAAATAGCCATTCGTGTAAGACCCTCTAAATATAAGGTGTCCATTGGGCGGAAATGGTACATATTGAATTACGCCGGCCGAAAAAAATATAGTTAGGTGTATATTATGTTATAGCCCAAAGCAATGGTAAATAGCTATCTTGACCGATAGTGATAGACGCCTCATATTGGAGTTTCACGTGTTTCACTGGATGAAGCCAGCAATATAATCAACTCGTCTAAAATTCTCCGCCATGTGGGTTCGATGAATCGAAAGCTCAGATAAATTAACAGAATAATTGTTCCTCGAAACAGTTTGATCTTCCGCATGACTGGTGGTTCATGGTGGAGCTGCACTCAGTGTTACCCTTACCTGTAGACTCGAGTCACAGCTGTTCAGTAGATTCATACGAACTAATAATTAATTTGAGTTTTCGCCGTCAATTTACATTATAAATTACTATTCTCCCATGATATTTCAGGAACATTTTTCATATTCCATGTATCCATATGTAATACACGATTTGCACGATGTCGCGATCCCCGGCATACTTATGAAGTATACACTTACAAAGAACAATTACACATTGGAAGCAACAAATTCGTGTAACTTTGAACAAGATGGAAAACTCGAAATTGATTGGAAGGACTTTCAGTTGATACGCTCAGGACATTGTCCATATTTTTCGTTCAAATGAAAGAAAAAATTAAAGAAAATCGTTCTAGATATGGACGAAAACAAGAAAATTATGCTTTTTGATTAGATTTACCGTAAATCGAATCAAACTTATCCCCTCACTGTTTTTTTTAAATAGTTCAATATCAATTACATGTATTACGTGTAATTACGATATCAACTCATCTGCATATGTTGCTTTGAGGGTTAAACTCATCTGCAGATTTTGAGGGTTAAAATGGCAAAAAATGTAATGTGATTAACGGTAATGCAAGTGGAGCCTTTTGTGTAATTTCAGGGTAGTAGTGGTGTGACAGCGTTATTATTCATGTAAACTTTTTTTACTAAGTTTTAAAGAGAACAATAACACCGCACTGAGTTCTAGGATTAGCCATATGAAAATCCCCAATTCCACCATTGCCATGGCCATAAACAATGTCACCTGTATGGATAAAACAATTCTGACTGCAGAAATTTCTTGGACTTAGGGGGTTACTCACTCTCGTGTATATATTCATAACCAAATTAAGCAGTGTTATTCTCTTCTGTTGCTATGTGATTACAAATAGTGTTGTCCATCGGTCAGAGCCGCAACGACAGTAAGAGACACCAATAGTGCAACCCGCTAGCAAGTTTAACACCGTTTTGTGAATTTACTGGATATTCATTTCCTCGTACGTTGGGGCCTACTCGCTAATCAAAAACTTTCAGAATATGACCCCTCCAAAACCTGATATCGTGGTGACCTGTGCGTGATTTTTCAACAGACATCTTCCTGATCCTATTCATCTTAATATAGTACATCACGTTCAATTTTAACAGTGTAATTCATGTGCTTAAACTTTCAATAATAGGTTGTTAGGCTACGATCAGGGTAATCGTGAAAGTCGAATGTTCTTTACTTTCTCATATGAGGAACAATTTATATACCTCTTGTTATACATGAAATAAATATGGTGTGGTCACCATACGTTGTATGGCAGCAGTTTGACAGATCAATGAAGCATTTTCAGCCCTATCCAGGCGTGAGGCGGGGAATTGAAGTGGAAGTGGGAAATATTCTAGGGCATCATTTCTAAGACTTTATTTGCATTTTTGCTGGAATTGAATTTGTTTAGATTTTACTGTGACTCAAGGAGCCTCCTTTGTCGCCCAGTCGTTGAATATGAAAGTCCCACACTTTCGTCGGACTTTCTCTCTCGTCGACTTTATGACAAACGAGATGATTACAATTTCGACATCGTAAGCTATCCCTTTCTGGACAGTAATATCTAGTGGGACCTGCATAAGGCGTATACATATCTCGCTTAGTAGCATTTGCTAGATCCTGTGTTAAATGTGACGATTTTAATCAACGTCACAAAAGATTGTTGCAGAAACTTATAAAACAGGGCTATTCCACCAAGCGCCTCCACTCAAAGTTTCTCAAATTTGGCGATACATATCGCATGCTGATAGCAAAATACGAACGTAGCGTGCAAGATCTATGGCGCTACGTTTCGTAACTTGTGTCTAATTCCGCTTAACCCGGGGCTAGGGGCCGTATGAACCCATGTACTTCAAGATCTTCATGGTACTCATATGAACAGTCACAATCAAAGCGTGACTGAGATACATCATTCTTTAGATGACGACTTCACAACGAATATTATGGATTAAGAATACTGATCAGCGATACGGATTTGATATTTTTGGAACATCATGATGTCTTGCCGGCATCATTGAAAACTGTTGACCGCTTCTCTCTTGCAGGAAACAAGCCTATGTTTATGTATACTATGATTGTCTTTTTGAATTTGGTGCTAATACTGTTATATGGAATATGGAATAGGTCTTTGGAATATGGACGCGGATATTCTCTAATGGACGACGGCTGGATTATGAATGACGGACTAGACAATTGCAATATTCAACTTTGGAACGACTATGCATACGCATAGATGGCTCTGTTTTGGCAGACATCAATATTTTATTCACTTTATCCTATTCCGGAGTGTCTGGATACTATTGTTAGAAAATTATGCATGTTTTGAAAATTTGAAGAGAAAAATCATGCTATAGCTTCATGAACACACAGACATATAGGCACACGAACATGAACGTTATCGACTCCCTTAACTACATGTATATCTTCTGTTGTATTCTTCAAAACCCTGTTCGATATGACTGATCATTAAGACAATATTCTATACGGAGATTGTTTTGGAATTGAATGCAAATACTGTGCAACCATTGCGCTACTATGATGGTTCTAATATATACATATATTTTGTCTATTTTACAGGTCAGCAACATGTTCATCGTGAGCCTGGCTATTGCCGACCTTGTTGTGGGGCTGATTGTCATGCCCATTAGCGCCCTCTATATCTTCACCGAAGAGTGGCTCTTTGGCGTCGCTGTTTGCCAAATATGGATAGGCGTTGATTACACGGCCAGTACGGCGTCCATCTTCAACTTATTCATCTTGAGCTTAGACAGATATTGGTCCGTTACTTCTCCTTTGAAATACATACGGAAAAGGACAAAGAAAAGAGCATTAATAATGATATCCGTGGTGTGGTTCGTTTCAACGCTATGGGTTATACCAATTGCAGGGTGGCATTTTTTCGCTCATGGTGGAATACGGACTGTGCCGGGTGATGTGTGTGATACGGAATACGCTACTAACACGGCTTTTAAAATTGTGACCGCGTTCTTTAATTTCTATCTGCCTTTGGCGGTTATGTATACCTTATATGGTAAGATATTTCACGAAATTAGAAAACGATCCGCATTTGAATTAGGTCAACGTAATGTTGGTGGAGTTACCGTAAATAGTGCTACAGTGAACACGGCCGCTTCCCCAAATGAAGATAGTGATCAGAAAAATGATACATTTGGAGATGATACCACACCACCTTCTTTGTGCGGGGATAATGGCGCCAATGACGGATCTCTAAAAAATGTTGATTACCCAACGGAAACTCTAGACGGAGATTTTCGAAAATCAAAGTCAGCAAAATCGGGATACACGGCTATACCGCTGATCGCAACGAAACAGAAATGTAAAACAAAAGACAAAGCAAAAGATCTGGATACACAATACCATATTGAATACGTGTATGATGAAAACGTAGTGGATCCACAAACCGAAAAGGTCGAGCGATTCTTCTATGAAGAACATATACCTATGACGCCACCATTTGCAAATGTTGTGTTTAATCCGAACGCGTGTGTGGAAACGTCCTTATCTTCCCCCGTTCCTTCGCCCAGCGGCGTCTGTACCGGAAATAATAGGTGCAGAAAAGAAGAACGACACAAACCCGGAAACAACAAAGGTGGAAGCGCTCGCAAAGCAACAGCTAAATCAAAGCAAGTTAAGAAAACCCGCGAGCAAAGAGAACACGAAGCGCTACTTAAACCGGGAGGGATGGTGACGGCCAATACCGCTTTACAGCGCCGGCCGCTTAGACGTCAAGAGAGTGATTTTAATCTTCTTCGCGATCAAAAGAACAGACGTCTAACTACAACGGTTTTCAACTTCAAAGATCGCGTAAGGATTGTGAAACAAACGTCGTCCTTGTCGAAAGAGATCAAGGCAGCACGTCAGCTAGGAGTCATTATGGGCGCCTTTACTTTGTGTTTTTTGCCCTACTTTATTTTATTCTTAGTTGTGGCTTTCTGTGACGGTTGTGTAGAGCCCGACTTACTGACAGCTATGACTTGGATAGGCTACCTCAATTCCACATTGAACCCTTTTCTATACCCTTTATGCAACCAAAATTTTCGGCGTAAATTTAAGAAAATGTTGCAATTTGGTGAACGCAAAAAACGGCGCTTTGATCCATTTGATAGAAATAGCTTTACAACGGCAAACAAATATGATTGAGAACTGCATCATAGGGTTTGAAAACAGATTTTTTTTTAAATATTAACCCTACCTGGCCTGGGAGGGAGAACAAACCCCACTACCAAACTTTCTGTACTATTTCCGAAACGACAACAAATTGAGAGATGACACTCCGTGAATTCATAGTTTATCATATTGGGGTCATTTTGAGCCTATTCGTATAACCCTACGTGGTGATGTTTTCATCAATTTTCTTCAAAATTTCTGCTTTTTCTCGATGAAAAGTGAGCAAAAACTATTTAATTTCACATCACATTAATATTTACTAATTTATCATGCACTTTTTGCGGAAAAATTGCATAAATAAAAAACAAATGGAAAAATCTGAACGAAAAATCGACCCAAAAATGTCGTTTTTGAAGATGACAGAACTGTGACGTCATCACAGTGGCCATCTTGGTGGTAGAGCTTGACGCAAGGGTATAGTGTGGTAAGTTTCAACTCCCTGGCTCAAGGGGTAAGAAAACTAATTAGGGGTGTCATTTCGCCCCCCCCCCCGCCAATGGCCTGGACAGGTCCCAAAAAGCCCTGGCCAGATAGGGTTAAATAATATATCAATGTACTTCCGTTATATTTGAGATTATGTCACACAGGTTTGGAGTGTATTTTTGCTGTTAGCTAGATACCGATACCCCGTGTATCCAGAACTACAACCTTACATGACATTTGCAATCTTCCATTCATCCCTCGGAGGGCTTTGTTGTATTCATGTAAAATGCATCACATCATACCATATCACACCAAAGTTGATAAAATATTATTACGAAAGTTTTTACTTCTGTCTTATTTTTCTTGGAGAAGGAAATACAGAGACAAAGTTTAAATACAGTGTCATTCAAAAGTATCTAGACATGTCCCGTTGACAAACTGGACAGCGTGTTAAGTATAGCTAGACTGGAGAAACAGGAGTGGTCGATATGCCACGATTATATATAAAAAAAAACCCGTTTAAGAGTTACGTTTTCTTGAAAATTTAAGGCTGAGCTGAGTATAAGCTCCCCATCATTGAATACGTCTAGTTATTCACAGAGTGCATCAATACAGAAGATTCACTTAACAATCACAGAACGTTTCTCAAGGAAAGCGTATTTCTCTTCTGACCACTAATAACGATATACCAAAAGTGTGGGGGACTTTAAAAATGCATAAAACATCACACAAAGCTACATTCGTAACTGGTTCTAGAATCTGCACCACTAAACTTATTTTAACCCTGTTGACGATGGCCCTTTGGGAGGTAAAACATTTTTGGAGAGATATTAGGCCAGTTTTTCTCAACACTCTCGCATTCTATGTATGTGATTTGGAATCGGGACATGATTGGCCGTCTTATCGGTTCATATCAGGTCATTCCGCAGCTCTACTCAATGCAAAAGATATCATTCAGGGGATGTTTCTTTGTTCATAGATTTGCTTGAATTTCTAACTAATAATATCCATACTATTTTTGCACAATTAATATATCAACAGCATAAAGATATTTCAATGAGTACTAATTGTGTTTGGGTGGCCTACATGTATATCTGATATGTAATGAATCTTATCAGGGGCTATCAAATGAAACGCGACATATAAAGGTGTTGGGTAAAGATACCGGCATACTGACAAGAAGTCACATCACAAGAACAAAAAAATATGCCTTTGATGATATCTATCTCAGTCACGTGTTATAGAAGTCCATGTAAACATCATGAACGGCATGACCACGAGACCCATATCACCGGTTGGAGCGACGTATCATTTTATAACCTGTTACTTCTCATTCACCAAACGTTACATAGACTATCTCCTCGCTGTGCGTAATCGCTATATTAATGACGTGGTGAAGGATATATATCCATCTTTACTGGATTTAAAGGAAACAGCAGATAATCTTATTGGCGCATCTAATTTATGCATATATCTCCGGTTACGAATTTAAGAAAACTATAGGTTATACTCCTTTTGGCAGTCAGAACATTTCGATCACACTATAATCGGGCATTGTAGAGTCGGTCTTTCACGACTGACTAACGAACATTTATTAAAAATGAACCAGCCCGATGAGTACTCCAAGTCATGCGAAACTCAGAATGAAACATATTTTGATCGACTGTATAGATTTTAAGATTATAAGAGGTTCTCTTTATCGAGCAGCCACTTTCGAATATCTTCTAAGCCATTCACAAGAAGATTTGAGTTTGGATTATTTGAGAGAAATCGGTTTGTTACATATATATTAATGTATATACAAGTTTTAATGCGTTGTGTTGATCAAAAAAAACTTTTAGATTGTCACTTAGTTGACATACTTACATGTAGATAAAAATGTTTGGTCGTCACTATATAACTGACATATTGTTGAACGCGACGTTGAACCTTAATTCTTTCTCTCTCCTATATCTCGATGAAAATGTCGATTTTATGACAAGGATTACAATTTCGACATCATGAACTCGCCCTTAATGGACAGTATTCTCGATGGGCATGCATGTGGCGTATACAAATCTCGTCTAGTAGCATTTGCTATGAAACGATTCTAATTAACGTTTCAATGCATTATCGAAGAAACTTTAAAACAGGGCTATTCCACAAAGCGCCTACCTCAAAACTGTAACGTATGGCGATCCATGTACTTCAAGGTCGTCACGGCGTTCTTGACAATTGTTTCAACGAAATCGTTTGGATTAGGAATACTGATCAGCAAAACGGCTGTGATATTTGGAACATCACGATGTCTTGCCGGCATTATTGGAAACTTCACCGCTTCAGCCTATGATTTTCTTTACTATAATATTTTTGTGTGGCACTAATGCTGGTATCCGAATTAGATCGCTAGATTATGGACCTGGAAATTCTCTAATTGACGACGGCTGGATTTTGAATGGCGGACTAAAGTCGATTTTGATACAGCAAAACTATAATGTTATATGCCTTGAAAGTCCACAGCTGAGGATGACGCAAAATAGCGTCAACGGACGTGTGAGATACAGTCGTCTGACGTATATTTACTATCTAGATATGCATTGACATTCCATTTTGGTTCAATGTGCGATATTTTAGATATGTCAAAAATTCCATGATTTAATGTGAACGAAAGAGACTACCTCAGATTTCACACCTCTAAGTTCCGAACAGACTCACATATTTGAAATTGCAAAACTGCACTAATATCCAGTATTAGAAACTTTTAGCTCTGTCATACGCAGAGTTACATACTATGCCCAGTGTCGCTGAGAGTGTCACATGCCTTAGACCTTCGAATGTCGTAGGTCTGTTAGGCAGGTAAAGAATTCCTCGTTTCATCCGACAACATTACTACAAACAGTCCTATGTTTACAAGTACATGTATACACGAAGAGGTGGGACTGGTACTCGAAGTTGATGCTCTATATTCACTGTTGAGAGCGGAATTAAATCTGGATCTACTGGTTCATTATTTTACGTTCGTCTGCTTAACAATTTTCCTTACGTGGACATTTTGCTATTTTCCTACTCGAGGCGGCGATTATTCTTCACCTTCTGCAACACTCAGTTCTTTGACCCAGCTATCAAATTCCGCTGAGCTAGTTCGATCGTCCGTGTATCGACGTCATTCAAACTGTACAAGCTCAGTACCTTTTTAGCTGCCGCCTGTGTATTCAAAGAGCTTGTCTATTCCCGCCTCACTCGAAAATCAGACAACGTCACCAAGGCCAGCGCATTCTATTCACAGATTCAAATACAATGCTTCTTGAGTTTCAGCGCTCCAAAATGGAAGCCCTTCAGTCAATGCATCGCCGATATTACTGATCTAACCATTTGGATTCCGATTTTCATTAGCAAATCTACGACTGCTCGGCTTGTGTTATGTTGTCTGGAAAATGGCTTGCTCCCTCCAGACGACTTTGGCGAACACATCAGACTGGGATAAGTGTTCTACTGAATGTAGACCCGGCTCATTTGGTCGTTTCTGTTAAATCTGCTAACGCGGGTTCACGCAGGAAGTAAAATCAGTTTGGGCGAATTAATGTGCTACCATTTCAAAACATTCCGATGTCGAATGTAGGAGGATACTTAATAGCCCATGGAATAACTCCATTGTAAATGACACATACCCTATCGGCGCTCTGTTCAACTATTCCACATCGGTACCGTATTGAATTGGAGGGATATGTAACCGCTTGGGAACAAAGTTAACTAGAAAGCAATCATTTAAAGCCTCTCTCGGCATCTCTCATTCAAACTAGAATACGGGGGATTATGGGGCATGACTAATAAATGAACCTCCAATAATTTTTCCCACTCCCAGCCCGAATTTCCCGCCCCTCTGCCTCCTGGAAGTAGGGCTGGAAAGACTCAGTCTATCTGTTATACCGCTGATATTTTCTCAGAAAGCATGGTGTCCCCCTGTTGTTATTACATATTCAACAACATCGGTATGCGTTTAGTATTATATAACAAAATGGGGAAATTTGATTTATTCAGCATCAAACTAGAAAGAATTCAAATCTGTATTCAGTGTCATGGTTTTAAGTGGTATACATACATTTGGCTGCCATCTTTTCTTAACGAGTATGGTGTCCCCCACTCTTTCATGGATCATATTTTCTTAACCTGATGAAAAAAAAATAGATTGAACCTCTAGAAACGAACGTCCTTTAATGGCTTAAGAACTTATTCGGAAGAGTTAATCTTCACAAGGTGGGAGACATTCACCACTGCATGTTAAGTATCCTGACCACCTCTCCGGTGTTTACACTCGTGCACCTCAGACAGAAGTTGATGCTGGGTCGACATCGGGCCTTACAGACTAGTCTGTTGTGTTAATTGCCGTCATTTACATCTGACGGCGATACAGCTCACCAATCTCCACGAGTTGTCACAGCGAAACAGCTCACCAATTACCAGTATACGAGTTGTCAGAGCATTTCCATCATAGCTCTCTAGATTTGTATCTAATACCGCTTATGCCGGTGCTAGGGGCCGTGTGGTCCTATCATCCATGTTGCCACATGAACAGGTACAATAAAAGTGTACCTGAGATACAACACATATCACGAATCGTTAGATTCTTGGTATGTGCTTTAGAATAGGTTTACCAGAAGACTATTCTGTGAAATCATATGACGCAGTCAGTATGTCGGCACCTCTTCCCACTTCCCTTATATGTGTTGTAATTTTTACCTGCATATGGCGAGATTCTGCTGGTGGACGTTTCGTCCCCGAGTCCCGCCCCCTGTACAGACCTTTTGGTCTTTGATATATGTTGGCATTTGTGGAAAGTTGACGCTGGGTCGACATTGGGCCTTACAGACTAGTCGGGCCTTCTCGACTCTCTATACTACAATCCCTCATCAGGACCTTATTGACCGTCTAAGTTCATTAATAGTATCTGTGTTCAAGAAAACTGATCGTAGATATATTAATGTCAGAAGCCATAAAGAATTCTTTAGCTCTACTACATACAAGAGATATCATTCATGGGATGTTTCTTTGTTTATAGAGTTGCTTGAATTTCTCATTAATAATATCTATGTGAAATTTGGCAACACAATATATCAGCAGCATATAGGTATTCCAATGGGTACTAATTGTGCACCCCTGTTGGCTGACCTGTATCTGTTCTCTTATGAATATGACTATATGCAGGCGCTTTCAAAAACCGATCCATTCAAAGCCCGTTCCTTCTCATTCACCAAACGCTATATAGACGATCTTCTCGCTGTGGATAACCGCTATATAAATGAGGCAGTGAAGGATATATATCCACCTTCACTGGATTTGAAGGAAACTACAGATAGCCCTACAGGCACATCATATTTAGATCTATATCTCTATAAAAATGAAGCGGGCATTCTCTCTCGTCGACTTTATGACAAAAGAGATGATTACAATTTCGACATCGTAAACTATCCCTTTCTGGACAGTAATATTCCAGTGGGACCTGCATATGGCGTATACATATCTCGCTTAGTAGCATTTGCTAGATCCTGTGTTAAATGTGACGATTTTAATCAACGTCACAAAACACTGGTGCGGAAACTTAAAAAAACAGGGCTATTCCACCAAGCGCCTACACTCAAATTTTCTCAAATTTGGCGATACATATCGCATGCTGATAGCAAAATACGAACGTAGCGTGCAAGATCTATGGCGCTACGTTTCGTAACTTGTGTCTAATTCCGCTTAAACCGGGGCTAGGGGCCGTATGAACCCATGTATGATGTACTTCAAGAACCTCATGGTACTCATATGAACAGTCACAATCAAAGCGTGACTGAGATACATCATTCTTTAGATGACGACTTTACAACGAATATTATGGATTAAGAATACTGATCAGCGATACGGATTTGATATTTTTGGAACATCATGATGTCTTGCCGGCATCATTGAAAACTGTTGACCGCTTCTCTCTTGCAGGAAACAAGCCTATGTTTTTGTATACTATGATTGTCTTTTTGAATTTGGTGCTAATACTGTTATATGGAAAATGGAATAGGTCTTTGGATTATGGACGCGGATATTCTCTAATGGACGACGGCTGGATTATGAATGACGGACTAGACGCTTGTAATTTGTGTTAATTGCCGTCATTTACATCTGACGACGATACAGCTCACCAATCTCCAATGTACGAGTTGTCACAGCGAAACAGCTCACCAATTACCAGTATACGAGTTGTCAGAGCATTTCTATCATAGCTCTCTAGATTTGTATCTAATACCGCTTATGCCGGTGCTAGGGGCCGTGTGGTCATATCATCCATGTTGCCACATGAACAGATACAATAAAAGCGTACCTGAGATACAAAACATATCATTAATCGTTAGATTCTTGGTATGTGCTTTAGAATAGGTTTACCAGAAGACTATTCTGTGAAATCATATGACGCAGTCAGTATGTCGGCACCTCTTCCCACTTCCCTTATATATGTCGTAATTGAGAGCTGAACGCCCTAGCAAGTCTGATATGACCGTGACATACATCCCGTCTTTGATTCTTTGAATATCAACATCTCTCATGAGACGCTCTTCTTTTGCACGAAATTATTCCAGCTATTAGCTTCACTATAGCTGTATAATCTCAGTAACTCAACAATTATCAGAAAAAGAGTACATGTATTTCCATTCTCAAATCTTAATAAAAATCGTATAGTCAAAAAAATGCGACAGTAATATGATTTATGATTGAATGAGCAAAAGGGAAACAAATCTGTATGCCTTGATGCATTGACAGGCTTCTGCAGTGTAACCGATATAGATGCGTAAAGGCCAGAAGTGGCAGTTCCATCTCATTCGATCTAAATAGACGATCTTCTCACTGTGGATAATCGCTTTATAAATAACGAAGAGAAAGACACATATCCACTTTCACTGAATTTGAAGAAAACCACTCATGACCGAAACGATACATCACATTTATACCTATATCTCTATAAAATGAAGGGGCCTTCTCCCTCGTTGACTTTAAGACAAGAGAGATGATTACATTTTTGATATCGTAACTATCCCTATCTGGACAGTAATATTCATATGGGACCTGCATATGGCGTATACATATGTCGCCTTGTAGCATTTGCTAGATACTGTGTTTAATGTGACGATTTCAATCAACGTCACAAAACCTTATTGCAGACACTTATAAAATAGGTTATACCACCATGCACCTCCGCCCAATTTTCGCAAGCTGATGGCAACATACGAGCAAGATCTATTGCTTTACATTTCGTAGCATGTCTAATTCCTCTTAACCCAGGACTAGTAGCCGTATGAACCCGTTCATATGGACATCACAATCCAAGCGTGACTGAGATACATCATGTTCGAGATAACGACTTTAAAAAGAAAATCATATAGATTAAGAATATTGTTCATCGCTACGAATTTGATATTTTCTCGTGAAGAATATTTTTGGTGACATTATTGAAAACTCTTGGCCGTTTCTCGCTTGCAGGAAACTAGCCTATTTTTGTATCGTTACTATGATTTATTCCTTTAATGTAGTGCTAATGCTATAATATGATTTAGGTCTTTGGATTATGGACGCGGAAATTATTCAATGGATGATAGCTAGATATTGAATGACGGACTAGACGCTTGTATGGTTAAGATTGCTTTTATCTGTTCTAAAATTGATATAGAAATGTCTAAACAACATAAATGAATGGATGCTTAACCCATCCTTATGCAGATTGGGGAGAATACATCTTGCAAAAAATTATTTCGAGTACAGAAACTACGCAACTGTCCGATTTGGTGAAAATCACCAGCATAAATCATACTGAAGGATCTTGTTTAGCTTCTTGTTGCTGAATTTAGAAAATTTATTCATTCTTCCGCTTGTTATGACTGGACCCTGCTTTGTATTGAATGAATAAGAATGGATTTGAAGAAAATAATTTAATTATTCAACATTAATAATTTTACAAATATACACATAATTCACAAATCACGGCACAAATAATTTGCTAGCTGTGGCCACATACTGCAGCTAATAACCAACCCTTCTTTAGCAATATTCATTTCATCCAAATTAAAGAACCGATTTCTTTATCTATCGCCAGGATTTGATAGTTCAATAAATGATAACCGTAAATGTCCCAGTTAATGCAGAGTATCAAACCAAGTCCAAGTTTCCAATATTGCTGTGGTATCGAGTTGATGAACCGGAACTGCGTTGTGGCACTCTTCACGAACTATAGTCGGGCACTCCAGCGTACATGATAGGTAATGCGTCCTTATGGCAGACCAATGCACCTTGCCGTAGTCCTTCCCTACGCTGGCTATCCGTTACATAGTCCATGACTAGTGAAGATCTGTGGTTTGCTCACACATATGGGACATCACTCCGTTGAAACATCACAAAGACAACCAAGCACTCTAATTCATATAGTGACGTATCATTAAGCCTAACGTTTCATTCTGCAAATGGTCTATGAATTTTCGAATATAGCATAAATATATTCCATTATATATTCTGTATATCTAAATGCATGAAATAGCCCTATCCAACTATGATAACACTATATACACACTGGAATGTAGTTTTGAATAAATTACATTCTACGAATATTACACAGTTGATTTCGAATAAAATACAATTGTGCACTAATTGTTCCAAAATCACCGTGTGTAAATATCATACGAAACACCTACCTCTAGACGTGGAATAATATACGCTCAACTTTCATCTCGAAGCTGGTATATCTTCAATATTATTGCACCCTCGTGTCAATAATTCTACACAAAATAGACACTTCTGTGTCTCAATTACAATCGCACACTCGTGCTAGTAATTTCCAAACTTGCACCTCGTGCATGGTCAAATAAATGTAGGACCTCTGTCCTTCCACGTCTAACACAACACACAGACGAAATAGAAATCACACATCGGAGATGTACTCCAGTGATTTTATACCACATGTTGAATTTACCTATCTGAACATTGATCTAAATATGCTCACGGTCATACAGTCGAGATACCTGCTTAGCTGTATCCGCTATCGTCGGTGCGCGAACACATCACGGTACAAATTCCACCTGCATATAAGGCGACCTCATCCACAGAATGCCAAATCACATTATAAAATACCTGAGTTTAGAAAACTGCACTCTTGTTACATGACGGATCACAACGTTGCAGTAGTAGTATATAATACCAATCATGACAAAGACCCCTTCCTAAAAACAATCTACCGATTATTTATAATATTGCAAGTTGAAAGTTACACAACGTTCATCCGTCACAATCTGCTAATGATACTTCTCGAACAAAGGTTAACAGATTAAGTCATACGACTGAGATAATCCGCTCCCACATTATCCTCACCCCGTATCGACTCCAGTATGAAGCGAAAAGGCTGTAATGCCAGAGCCCATCTCATAATTCTAGCATTGGTGTGCTTTG
>JAVTVY010033518.1:0-14110 GCA_036873755.1 Hanleya hanleyi
ACAAGTACATGTACTTCCAAGGGTGTCCAATAACACTGCACCCATTGTCGAATTATCTAATTTTACAAGGATGGTCTATTATATTACATTGTACAGTTGTTATACATGTATTACATATCTTACAGTTTGTTTACTTACTTTGTATTGTATATTCTATTGTGTACATTGGCATATATTTTTTCATCTTGTTTTTCATGGGGTGGGGGAGGGAGTCACCTTAGTAGAGGGGCTAGTCACCTGTGTGACCCTTCCTGACCTTTGGTCGAAGCTTAATAAATAAATAAAAAAAACATATATACATGTATGTAACATCTGTGGTAAACCCTCGAATAAGTCAATCCCTGCTACACGAAATGGAATTTTGCACTATAATGTCAGGGGATGATCGAATTTACTAGAACAAAAAGTTGACGAAATGGTTCAAAATCCATCAGATAATCCATTATTTCTTGGTTATTTCAATGGCATTAGAAGAATTTATTACAACACCTGATCAAATTTTGTCCCCAAAATTAAGGGTGACTGAATTTTGATATGGGGATTGAATTACTACAGGGATTACCATAGTGCATCTTCACTAGCCGAGTCAACTACATCACAATTAATGCTTTAGATGTACCGAGCAACGGGATGCATATTGCCTTGGCTGAAGAAGATATCAAATATTACGACATAGTCAGACTAGAGATTCATACATACATTGTGCCTCTGTGATGGCAATGGGCCTCCTTGAATGGCTATTTACTCACTGGCCAGAATGATACGATTATAGCACATATAAGCTTGTACTTTTATCCTCCAATCTCACTGGGGCAGTGGAAAAGTATCTGCGGCCCGACTTGGCCTGCAGTGCCTGGTCAATAAGTTATTCCCAGAAATAATTCCACTTCATCCACAATGATCAATTGTAGTGAAACCAAGGCAGAATTTTTTTTTTCTTACCAATTGATTTCTCCAGTCATACCATAGCCAGCGGAGCCAGTGTGTATAGGTGTGTGTGTGTATCAATGCAGCATTACACTCTAAACACACAGACATATACAGCAATTTATGAGATCCATTCCGATGTTGTTTGCGGAATAAATAGAACTTCAGTGTCAATGAAAAGTACTTTTATCTATTCTATAACATGTATAAATCGATATGCATACATGTGTATCTATTTATCCACATTTAGTTATCTATGGCTCACGAGAGACTAGAAACATCATTAGATATGGTAGCCCTCTAATAATTCAATCCCCCTATCAATATTCAATCGCTCCCAATTCTGGGGACAAAATTTGATCGGTTGTTCTAATAAATTTGATCACCATCTAAAATCATTGACATAACAAAGAATGTATTAGCTACATGATTTTGAACCAATATATATATATATATATTTTTTTTTCTTCATCTTCCTGTTCAAATAAATTTGATCACCCCCAAATTTTATGATCGGAAATTTTACTTCATGTGATTGAATTATTACAAGGAAATACTGTACACATACTTTTCAACACATGTAAACTCATGTAAACACATTGGGCCAAAAATAAATTCTTGTTTCCAGCCTCCACAATTAGGATTCCTGCTGCAGCAAAAATTCTAGTTCCATTGAAATATACCCCATTTAACACAATGTTAACAAGAGCCCAAGGGGCTTCAATATACGCCCGTATATCTGGAATTACATTGGTCCAAATTTCAAGGTTGTTTAATAGCCCTGATTCCGATTGGTAGCTAGCAATCCAGAGAAACCTCTACGATTTTGTGCTTCTGAGAATGTGACATATATCACATCTTATACTATTGAATGATAAATTAAAATGGGCTTAACTCTTGGTAACTAGCTGACCTTGAAACAAGAGCTGAGAGCTCACATATCCCACACTGAAATTGACAACACAAGAAAATAGTAGTTTTCCTGCAAATGGATTCCTTACGTGTGAGAGAATTTTTCATGAATGAAGAAGAAAGTGATGCAGTAAACCTTTGTTCTTGAGTTATAAACAGATATGAAGTTCATAAAGGACCCCTCCTCATTAAATTAGTAAATGTATGTTTTTTATTTCACAACAACTAAATGTAGCTGTTTCAAACATGGAAGATAACTGCACAGCACAAATGCCATATACATGTAGATTCAGTTTTGGGGGACTGTGACCTTGACCTTTGAAAAATTGATCTCAAAATGTATCACTCTTCTTTGCCATGCGAGTTAGGTATACTCAAAGTTTGGTACCAATCCATACCTTGAAACTAGAGATATTGCATGAAGAACAAATGGTAATGGATGAATGGACAGAATGCAACATCGCATTACACGATCAATGTATCAATGGACACAAAAAAAATCATGATTTTTATGAATTTCATGATTTTGGGGGTCACAGTGACCTTGACGTTCAGCCTTGACCTACATTTTGGTACGTAACACATGTCCTAATGTATCTACTGACACAAAAAAAGTAATTTTAAAGATTTCTTGATTCTGGGGTCACAGTGACCTTGACAATTGACCTTGACATAAATTTTGGTACATGACAAACAGACTCCCCGTAATTCCTCAATGGACACAAAAAAATCATGATTTTTAACAATTTCACGATTTTGGGGTCACAGTGACCTTGACCTTTGACCTTGGCCTACATTTTGGTATGTGACACATCGTGTCCCCCTAATGTATCTACTGACTCAAAAATAAATGTTATTTTTAATAATATCCTGAGTTTGGGGTCACAGTGACCTTCGACCTTCCACCTTGACCTAATTTTTGGTATGCGGCACTTCAATTCCCCCTATTGGATCCACTCACAAAAAATTAGCAATTTTTCATGATTTCCTGATTTTTCGGTCACACTGACCTTCGACCTTGATTCTGGGGTCACAGTGACCTTGACTATTGACCTGGATCTGAATTTTGGTACATGACAAAACGGCTCCCGTAATTTCTCAATGGACAAGATTTTTTAACAATTTGGGGTCACAGTGACTTTGACCTTTGACCTTGACCTACATTTTGGTAGGTGACACATCGTGTCCCCCTACTGAATCCACTCACAAAAAATTGATTTTTTTATGATTTCCTGATTTTTCGGTCACATTGACCTTTGACCTCTGACCTCGACCTACATTCGGTATGCAACACATCGTTTCCCCTAGGGCATCCACTCACCAAAAATTAGAACTGTAGATGAAAAAAAGGCAATGATTAATGATTTCCTGATTTTAGGCAACAGTGACCTCTGACCTCGACCTCAATTTTGGTACGCGACACGTCGTCTCCACCTAGCGTATCCACTCACGAAAACTTTGGACTGTGGATAGAAAACGTTCACAAATATAGACCAGACACAAACACTTCAGTGATTTCCTGTTTTTCAGGCCAGTGACCTTTGACCTCTGACCTCGACCTTCATTTTGATACATGACACATCGTCTCCCCGTAAGGTATCCACTCACCAAGAATTGGAATTGTGGATAGAAAACTGTCCCAGATATAGACCGGACATGAGGGACGGACAGACGGACGGACAGACAGACGGACGAAAACCGCCATCACATAATATGTCCGCCATTTGGCGGACGTATAAAAACTGCTGAGACCAAGTTACTTTCGCTGCGGTATTGGCCTCAGTATTGCTGATTGCTGTGGCTAATTGAGTGCACTCTGTTTCTACAGACAAAACTGCCCCCCAAAACTAGACTAGTATCAAAATATTCCCACCAACTGGCTGATTGGACAAATTGACCAATTGAAAATACAGGCCATGTTCAATAGCGACCCATGAATGACCTAGAAGACGAGAGTGAAATAATGGGCCAATATTATTCAATAGGCTTCTGGTTCAGGACCAGATGCAGGTGCAGTATACATTCGGTGAGCACAGGCTTCAGCCATATTCAATATGGATGTATGTAGGTTTCAACACTGCGGCCTGGAAAAATGGGTCAAAAATAAGTCAAATTCACTCTTACAATGTAATATGTATGTGATAGGCATGTAAGCATATTCCTCGATAATAAATGGTGGTAACAGGACATAGATAGAGATCGAACTATTTTGACCCAGCGTTGTAGAAAAAAAATGTCGGATTAAACGTTTAATACATGTAGGTTTCTGGTTCATGACCAGCAGCATGTGTGGTGTGAATTTGGCGAGCCCAAGCATAGTCATTCTACAAATATGAAGGTAACCATAGTAAAGTATATGTCTAGTGATGTACAGACATACATGTACATGATGATGGCAATGTATTCTCCGTGTGCCAATCATGTTGGCTACGGGGTAAAAATTGCAATCACAGTAAACATGATAAAACTACATTGTATCATGGTAATTCTAGTCAATTTACTTAGTGGGTGAGTGAGTTAGGGTTTATTAAAGGTGAAATGCAAAGGTTTTCATATTTTCCTTCTGATGCTCTTCATGGGCCAGTTGGTGTTGAAACTATCAACCTACTTACTTCTTTTGATTTTATTTGATGTATTTTGTCTCTCAGTAGCTCTAGAAAAGTGGTCCGAAGTTGGAATTTCAAGCCCGACCGACTTCAGAAATAAAATCAGCATCACGCTTGTGACGTCACATCAGACCACCTGGCCAGTCAATACGCCAATACTTGTAACGTTCAGTCTTTTGGAGGCTGGTCTGACATGACGGCACAATCAAGGAAAGATAAGCGATGTCATATTGCAATTGGAATTCAACTGGGCTTGGGGTACCAACTTATTAAAAGCTTCTAGGAGACAAACAATTCTTCAAATTGAACCAATCTAAGTATGCAGACCGACATTTCTATCATTATTTAACCTACATAAAGAGAAAAATCTAAAAACCTTTGCATTTCACCTTTAACGTCACGTTCATCAGTATTTTTGTTGTATAGCGATGATATAAGTAAGATATAATTAGCCATCATGTAGAGGAAATTAATCTTCCCCTCGTGGTAACAGACATGGTACAAAACACATGCTGCTCACCCACTTGGGGGCCTGTACTTTGCGTGGGTGTGTTGACTGGTCCTCTACGAATTCCGCGATTTTTCTTGGCTGAAAAAATGATCACGAACAGGACAATAGACGGATATCCCATAGGGTTAATCACGATAAATGATACCATGTAAGTGCTCCGTTATTCAAAGACCACAGTCTGAGGTATATTATTATCGTCACATTTAGATGATTGCTTCAACCATGTCAACTACAATGTATCCAATCTCTTTGTGTGAATTCCACTCTATATCCACGATACATGTAGTAGTAGTCCAATTATGCCAGGCAAGCCAGGTAAAATCTTACAAGTTTTGCACGGTTACCATAGAAACGACAAAAACCGCAACTCCGAAGACTCTTTACAGACAAAAGAAGGCACTTACGCCTGAAATGTGTACAGATTATCAAGAGAAATCAATAAGAAGGGGTGGGGGCATGTAAAGTGCTTCATGAACCGCAGTTCCAGTCTGAGGATCTTTCAATAATTAACTAACGGTAATCCACATCTATGCAGAACGCATATCCAGGCACATGTATAGTGTATGTTTTCCGATCATGTACACCAGGGGGGTCGGAATCCTCACTGATTCATTGACATAATTGTACAGTAAGCTTAAGGGTATGGAGCTCTCCTGCAGACACTTTTACACACCCTCTAGATTTTGTCTTTATACAGTGAGTGAGTGAGTGAATATGATTTAATGTCGCTTTCAACTATATTTCAGTCATATCATGAAGTTGGGTCCTATTCCTTTTCACATCCGGGAACCACACGGTTGGGGTCCTATTCCTTTTCACACCCGGGAACCCCACGGGTGCCTCATTTTTGTCGCCTTTTACGACAAGCTGACCTGCAGTGTGCACAACGACAGCCCAGGTCAATCCCCGGAAGCCCCACGGGGCTTGTCTTTATACAGCCAAAAGTATGCCTCACAGCTATGGTAATATATAGTTTTGTTGGAAGCGCATTTCTTAAGGATTCCTAATATATAAATTTGTTCTCTGTAAACCTGTAGGTTGTCATGGTTGTGAAGATATTCAGATTTAAAAATAATTAATTTGAAATTTAATTTAATTTTTTAAATGCTATTTTCAGTATTCAACTGATCGTAACTTTAATACATCAGTATTTCCTGTAGAAGACAACTCAAACAGGGAATCCAAGACTCAGTTTTTATCAGTTTTGGTCTTGTTCTCATCCTATTGACATTTAATAGAATTTCTTTACAAAATCGAGTAACTCACAGTTTTGAACTTTGAAGTTGAATTAAATGTCAATAGAATGAGAACTAGACCAAAATTGACAAATCTGAGACACAGAAAATAGTCATTTAAATAGGAAGGCTCGTCAATATCAGGCAACAGTTACATATGCAGTATGAATTTGAAGAGCCTTGGCATAATCCTTCAAAATTTATCGCCAGTACTCAAATTTGACCTACATAAGATACATTAAGGTCAGTCATCTTCACTTGGCTTCTGACCCATTGCCAGTTGCATATGTTACGAATTTAACCCTTTCGTACTTATACCGGCCAAAACCGGCCGGCATCATATACACCCATAATGGCCGAAACTGGCCGCAATTGACCATCATGTAATAAAATCGCCGCACAGTAAAATGTTCATCAAGTGACAGCTCGTCGGTAGTTCACATCAACGAACAAGGAAATAGTCGGCAAAATACGTTCAAATTTTATTGTAAATCATGCAATAAACATATAAGAAGTTTTTATACCTTCATTGTGATGGAAATTGAGAAAATCAGCAAAGAATTTGCCGTTTTGGCCGGCTGTCTGTTGTCTGTTGCGGGGTGAATTTGGCTGCAGAAAAATGGTGTTGTATGAAACTTTAGTGAGCCGATTGTTTTGTTTTCTCAGATTTGTATGTCAGATTAAAAACCCACAGGGATGATGCACTGGTATTTTAGCACGATCGTCCGGTTGAAATGGGCGAATTGTGAGGACATTTTTTATGGAAACTTTCATTTGGCTGTGACATAAACACACATGTTGCCGAAATCAAAATTTTTTGGGGCTTATTTTCTTTTCTCGCCTGGTCTGCATTTATTTTAGACTCAAACGGAGAAATATTTTGAAGGGCAGAATAATTAAAGTATGGGCCTTCTGAAAATATATATATTTAGCAGGGTTTCAATAAAGCTACATGCAAATATATTGCTTCAAAAAAGACGGTCCATAATAAAATCCTCCCGCATGCATTTATCCGAACATACGAAGCTGACAAACGAGACTATCAGCAAGTAGCAAAGGGTTAAACAGACTGGCCATAATCCTTCAAGAGGTACTGTGTTAACAATTAAGATGGACAGACACACGGATGGACTGAACAAGCGGACAATACCCTTTGGCCAAACATGGCAGAGGGGTAAAAATTAACTGGCTTAGACTTCTTTGCTCTCAGTATCAACATGGAGTTTGAATTGTACAAGCATAAACAAAAATTTTCAATGATTAATTATATCTTTAATCACAGTGACCTTGACCTTTTTTCATGCTGCTATGATACCACATCCCACAATAAATGTTTCTAAAAGTCAACATCAGGAATTTGCCCTATATACATGTATATGCTCCATGAAATAAAGGTGTACGTTCCATGGAAATAATCTTTTCTATGTGATAATTAATTACATGTAGTATTGGTATTTTTTTCTGCCACCAGATTTTGTGTAAGTCGTGCAGTTAAAGGCAATAGAGGATGTTCATTTCTAGAGGTTGAATGTTTTTTTTAAATTCAGTATTTTTCATCAGGTAAAGAGAAGATGATCCACGAAAAAAAAAATGGGGGGTCGCCATACTCGTTGAAAAATATGACAGCTAAATGTATATACATGTGTATACCACTTAAAAGCCAGAACACTCAATACATAGGAAAATTTGAATTTTTTCTTGCTTGATGCTCAATAAATCAAACTTCCCAAGGTCAAATTTTTCTCATTTTGCTATATAATACTAAACACATATAGCTCTTGTTGTATATGTAATAAAAACAGGGGGACACCATACTTTCTCAGAAATTAGCAGTATAACAGATAAACTGAGCCTTTCCAGTCCTATTTCCAGGGGGTGGGGGCGGGGAAAACGGGTGGGCATGGGGAATGGAGATTCATTTGTTAGCCATTTATAAGTTTTCTTTTTGTTGAATTTGACTAAGAGTGAATTTTGGGGGATGTCAGTGGCATAATTTTCAACCTCGGGAGCACTTTCAACCCTTGAACCTAAAATGCCAACTTTTTGGTCAGTATAAAGCTTAATTATCACACTATCGAACCACTAGTAAAAGGCATAAATAGTTCTGTTGTGTCTTTTGTTGATTTATATCCCATTTTGAGATGTCTGGGTACTTTTGTTAGGATATTCAACTTGTTTTGAAAAATTCGACAAATCACCAGCCTGTTGTAGTCTCATTAAGAGCAGGAAAATGAACGTCCTCTATTCCCGTAACACAGCTACACCAATAACGCCTAAATTTCACATCTATGATTACATTCACCACAAGGGAACTGATGCATATCCCCTAACGAAGGTGATTGGTCAAAAGCCCTGGTGACCATCTTGGATTGACCTGTTTTCTAAGAAATCTTCTCCTCTGATAATGATGAACTGATTTACTCGAAACTTGGTACACATGATCTTCCTTGGTCCAATGCATTGCCATTCTGCTCGAGGCGGGTTGAAGTGTTAAATCAAAATGCCCACTGCAGGCCAGAATAATTCACGGTAACGATCGTTCCGTTTCACCCAAATTATTCAAATCATTATTTTTGTGTCTGTAGATACATCAAGGAGAGATGATAGTTCATGTACCAAAATTCAGGTTACGCTCAAGTGACCCAAAATTAGAAAATCATTAAAACTGTTTTTTGAGGTGTGTTAGAGTATACAACTAGCTCGCCTGCCTGTGAAGTCCTGTACGCAACTTGTTACCATTATTGATTGGCTGAAATGTTTAGCACCCATATTGGATTGACCTTGGTCTCCTACTTTGCTGCTCATAGCTACATTTTGGGATGTGTTTACTTTGCAAACGAAAGCGAGGCTCTATATTATTGATTGGCTGAAATGTTTAGCACCCATATTGGATTGACCTTGGTCTCCTACTTTGCTGCTCATAGCTATATTTTGGGATGTGTTTACTTTGCAAACGAAAGCGAGGTTCTATGGTTTGGGACATGTTTCGTGATTTCTGCCACAATGCTAATGCTACTTTCACTCAGTTCGAACATCATTCTCTCTTAACTGAAGTATCTAATGGTGTGCCCTACAGTTCTAATAGCGCGAAATAAATACTTGATTCACAAAGAAATTATCAAAGCATGAAAAACACATTCAGACAAGTTCTCCTTCTAACAAGAGCCCAAGGGGCTTCAATATACGCCCGTATATCTGGAATTACATTGGTCCAAATTTCAAGGTTGCTTAATAGCCTTGATTCCAATTGGTAGCTAGCAATCCAGAGAAAGGTCTGCAATTTTGTGCTTCTGAGAATGTAACATGTATCACATCTAAAATTGAATGATAAACTAAAATGAGCTTAACTCTTGGAAACTAGTTGACCGTGGAGCAAGAACCGAGAGGTCACATATCCAACACTGAAATCGACAATAGTCAAACACAAGAAAATAGTAGTTTTCCTGCAAACGGATTTCTTTCAGACGAGAGAATTTTTCATGAATGAAGAAGAAAGTGATGAAGTAAACTATTGTTCTTGAGTTGATAAACAGGTATGAAGTTCATAAAGGACCCCTCTCCCCGTTAAATTAGTAAATGTATGGTTTTTATTTCACAACAGTTCAACTAAATGTAGCTGTTTCAAACATGGGAGACAACACCACACGACAAATGCTGTATACATTAGGGGAGAGACCTCTGAATATTCAAACCTAACACATATAGTCAGCTAAACTTGATTCAGTTTTGGGGGACTGTGACCTTGACCGTTGATAAATTGATGTATGGCCTTGACCTTGACCTTTGATAAATTGATGTATGGCTCCTCTTCACCATGCGAGTAAGGTATTTGATACCACTCCATACCTTGAAACTAGAGATATCGCATGGACAACAAATGTTAATGGATGAATGGACAGAAAGAAACATCGCATTACATGACCTCGTCTTGGACAGGCATATGAAAATGTGACTCAATGATTTGCTGATTTTGGAGTCAGTGACCTTGACCTTTGACCTAAATTTTGGTACACGACACATCGTCTTCTGTATCAGTGGGCACAAAAATTCATGATTTTTATGAATTTCATGATTTTGGGGGTCACAGTGACCTTGACGTTCGGCCTTGACCTACATTTTGGTGCGTGACACATCATGTCCCCCTAATGTATCTACTGACAAAAAAAAAAAAATTTCGAAGATTTCTTGATTCTGGGGTCAGTGACCTTGACTATTGACCTTGACCTAAATTTTGGTACATGACAAACCATCTCCCCATAATTTCTCAATGGACACAAAAAATCATGATTTATAACAATTTCACGATTTTTGGGTCACAGTGACCTTTGACCTTTATTTTGGTATGTGACACATCGTGTCCCCCTAATGTATCTACTGACACAAAAAAATGTTAGTTTTAATTATTTCCTGATTTTTGGGTCACAGTGACCTTTGACCTTGACCTATATTTTGGTATGCGACACTTCATTTCTCCCTACTGAATCCACTCACAAAAAATTAGAAATTTTTAATGATTTCCTGATTTTTCGGTCTCTCTGACCTTTGACCTCTGACCTCGACCTACATTTGGTATGCAACACATCATTCCCCCCTAGGGCATTCACTCACCAAAAATTAGAACTGTAGATAGAAAACTGTCAATGATCAATGATTTCCTGATTTTAGGCAACAGTGACCTTTGACCTCTGACATCGACCTCAATTTTGGTACGCGACACATCGTCTCCACGTAGCGTATCCACTCACAAAAAATTGCAACTGTCGATAGAAAAAGTTCACAGATATAGACCGGACACGAACACTTCAGTGATTTCCTGTTTTTTAGGCCAGTGACCTTTGACCTCTGACCTTGACCTTCATTTTGGTACGCGACACACCGTCTCCCCGTAGGGTATCCACTAACCAAAAATTAGAACTGTAGATAGAAAACTGTCCCAGATATAGACCGGACACGGGGGACGGACGGACACACGGAAACCGCCATCACATAATACGTCCGCCTTTTGGCGGGCGTATAAAAAGCTGTGAAAAGGTCTGCATTGTCATAAATTTATTCTTACAGAAGTTATAAATTATAACCTCTTTGTGTTTAAAATCTTCATTGTTTGCCAAATAATGATATTTTAACCAGCATTAAAGTCACAGAGTGTATTGACCTCTGTTAATTCATTTAATACAGTTCTTTAACAACACACATGCCTTGAAGTGCATGTGATGCATTCATAAAACTTACATGAGCTTTTGACCCAGATACATGTATTACATATTGATCCTTATATCCCAGATTTCCCCATCAATTATGTATAATTTTCCTGGAAAGCTACGACATAAAGGTTGATTAAGGAGGTATCACCTAAGGCCTTATAAAGTTATAAGGTACTCTGTGTATGAAATGTTGAAGTAACATTTATGGCCCCAATCTTCTGAAATAATCTTGCCATGGTTGCATTAGAAGATCAGGTTTTCTTCCCTCTAGTGAACTTTTTTTGACATTTCCTTCCACAAACATTTTGTGGTCAATGGGCAGATAACTTCTCAGAGTTACTGCTATATCTACATGTACTTCATAACTTGGCTAGGTTATAATTTTTTATAACTTTTGTAAATAGTCCCCTGTGTGTGTACAAAGATTTTCAAAATTTGGTATGCATTTCTATGCATGTAAAATTAAATTAGGTTTATAGTCTACTTCAACTTGTCCAAGGATCACCATGTACTCAAATACATGTATGGGCATAATTCAGAGAGGTCAGAAGGTCACGGAAAGACATGAATAGGATTCAGAATTCCTGAAAATATCTTGGTTGATCTCAACCTCGCCACCAGGGGTCGCTCTCTGCTGGAAAATTGGCCGCTCCGACGAACCCCTGGGACGACGCTCACTGAAAGTGGGTCCCATAATACATTGGAAAATTCGTTCACATGTCCTCTTCCTGTTCCATTGGAACATATCCAATTCCTTGTGAAACGTCAGTCACGAGTCACTTGCATGGCCAGCGTCATGACGTCTTGACGTCATAATAGAAAATATTTCGCAAGAATGCATATTGAGTACGTCATCGCGCAGACGCGCTCGTAACATCGATGACGTCAGAATATCGACATTATCTCCACAGAGACGCCCTCGTTATGTTCTGAATTCTAGGGTTTTGTGTGATAGCCAATGATCGATCGTACGCCTGAGCACCGTCCCAGAGCCTAGTAGGGAGGACAGGACCAGATAGCTTTGGTTTCGAGATTGGGCTGATCTTCATTATGGCAGGCCCACTCTCTTGCAGGTATGAAAGCATATGGAAATGGTATAAGAAACTGCTGCAACAGTCTGTTACTTATTCAGTACTAAACCGGGGGAGATTTCGCTTGCTGGGTTTACCGCCTACTCAGCTCTCCCTCCAGCCCTGAAGAGTGGTATGCAGGGGAGATAAGCAGGAACTATCAAACACAAACCAGATGACATCATAGTTCTTCTAGGTAAAACAAGCGCTTGTGTGAAGCATATGCCTAGTATGAATTGACTTTAAACACAGTCTCTTGTAGAGTGATTCAGTGGCCGAATGGTTAGAGATGTTCGGCTATTGTCACGAAGGTCGTGAGTTCGAGACCACTCAGGACAGACTGTAGATGCAGACTGTTAGCTGGAAATGGAGTGCTATCATACCTCACTCTCTGTAATGGTATGGCTTTTTCAGACAAACCATGACTAGGGATGATGTAACAAACAGGACCAGAAGACTGTACCCTATTTCTTCAAATTTTTCCCCAGCATTTTTAGATTTAGAAGCAGAAAAAATCCATCTCTCTATCAACTGAGGTTAACTTCTGTGGCATGGATAAATGTTATTTAGCCCAAGAACTGAAAAGATAGACAGTGAAATTTATAGAATGTTCACAGTATTTCTCTCCACATTAGCCTGAAGTTAAGTTTTGCTGTCTGAATTAATTAGAAGAAATAGGGTATTCACTGTTCCTTGGATACTGCAGTGACAGTGCATGGTAGCTTCGAATAATGTCAACGGGGCATAACAATCATGTCTAGTTGTCTTGACAAAGGAGACTAAAAGTTACATGTACTTCAAGAGCATGTTTGAATGAAATCATCCAAAAACATAAAACCAAGTACTTTTGTTAGAAAAGTTCATCAAAACACACTTCTTTCACAGCTCGAATCTCAAGTTACTCACAGCATTTACAGTATGGGATGGATGGTACCAAAATAAAGGAGAAATCACTCTGCTCACATGGCTATGCAGTACGTCAATTGGCTCATTGAAAATGAAATTAGAACTTACCTGACTAGAGCAGAAAGCGCAAGGGACAAAGTGTCCACATGCAATCCTATCTTAATAAATCAATACCCTATCAATGCTCCCCAATCGTACATGTCGCTATATAGGATCTTACATATTTCAACTGAATTTGGTATTCTGAGCGCCCATTCCATGAATATTTAATAGCTTTATGATATCACGGTCGCATCTGGACTAATCCAGTTGCTATCGGGGAGGTGGAATAGGGTCACCATATCTGTTCACTCCGAGGTTTACACCCAAGAGCTTAGCTAAATAATATATAGCCCTCACGAGTATGAGGGCTATAGGTCGGCCCCAGTCACCTCCAGCGAGGGTTTTAGATAATTTTATTACGAATCACCCACCTCTGAAACTGCCGTACATCTAATCTCTATCCCCTCCTGCGCACTATTTTAAAATATTGCGCACTATTGTGAAATAGTAACGCATATATCTCCGTCTGAATTTTCCAGTCGACAACTTCCACTTTATACGCGCCATGTTCAATTGCAAACGGCCCAGCGCACATATACCGTGACGTCACCAACATGGCGCGTAGAGAGTTGAAGTTTTCGACTGGAAAATTCAGACGGCGATATATGCGTCACTATTTCACAATAGTGCGCAAGAT
>JAVTVY010033519.1:0-14126 GCA_036873755.1 Hanleya hanleyi
TTCCTACAAATTACAAGGTGATGTTTAACTCGCACTCGCTGAACATCGCCTGTCTCGAGCTGACAAATCCTTATACAAGCGTCTAGTCCGTCATTCATAATTCAGCCGTCGTCCATTAAAGAATATCCGCGTCCATAATCCAAAGACCTATTCCATATCCATATAACAGTATTAGCACCAAATTCAAAAAAGACAACCATAGTATACATAAACATAGGCTAGTTTCCTGCAAGAGAGAAGCGGTCAACAGTTTTCAATGATGCCGACAAGACATCATGATGTTCCAAAAATATAAAATCCGTATCGCTGATCAGTATTCTTAATCCATAATAATCGTTCTAAAGTCGTTATCTAGAGACTGGTGTATCTCAGTCACGCTTTGATTGTGACTGTTCATATGAGCACCATGAGGATCTTGAAGTACATGGGTTCATACGGCCCCTAGCATCGGGTTAAGCGGAATTAGACACAAGTTACGAAGTGTAACGTCATAGATCTTGCACGCTACGTTCGTATTTTGCTATCAGCATGCGATATGTATCGCCAAATTTGAGAAACTTTGAGTGGAGGCGCTTGGAGGAATAGCCCTGTTTTATAAGTTTCTGCAACAATGTTTTGTGACGTTGATTGAAATCGTCACAATTAACACAGGATCTAGCAAATGCTACTAGGCGAGATATGTATACGCCATATGCAGGTCCCACTGGAATATTACTGTCCAGAAAGGGATAGTTTACGATGTCGAAATTGTAATCATCTCTTTTGTCATAAAGTCGACGAGAGAGAATGCCCGCTTCATTTTGTAGAGATATAGATCTAAATATGATGTGCCTGTAGGGCTATCTGTAGTTTCCTTCAAATCCAGTGAAGGTGGATATATATCCTTCACTGCGTCATTTATATAGCGATTATCCACAGCGAGAAGATCGTCTATATAGCGTTTGGTGAATGAGAAGGAACGGGCTTTGAATAGATCGGTTTTTGAAAGCGCCTGCATATAGTCATATTCATAAGAGAACAGATACAGGTCAGCCAACAGAGTGCGCAATTAGTACCCAATGGAATACCTATATGCTGTTGATATATTGTGTTGCCAAATTTCACATAGATATTTTTAATGAGAAATTCAAGCAACTCTATAAACAAAGAAACATCCCATGAATGATATCTCTTGTATGTAGTAGAGCTAAAGAATGCTTTATGGCTTCCGACATTAATATATCTACGATCAGTTTTCTTGAACACAGATACTATTAATGAACTTAGACGGTCAATAAGGTCCTGATGAGGGATTGTAGTATAGAGTCGAGAAATCCCATGTGGATACATGTCTGTACGGTATGTGACCTTTAGCATCAAGTTCTTCCGTAAGACATTTTGAGTTTTTTAATATCCACATACATTCAACGCCAGAGTTCTTGAAAATAGAGGCGCAATACCTTTCCCAAAATGCTTTTACCTCCTGAAGGGCCCTCGTCAATAGGGTTGAAAGAAGCTTGGTGGTGCACCTTCTAGAACCAGCTATGAATCTAGCTTTGTATGGTGATTTATGCTTTTTGGGAGTCCAGTATACTTTTGGTATGTCGTTATGATTGGTTGGAAGACAAATACCTCTTTCCCTGAGAAACGTTTTGTGATTGTTAAATAAATCTTTCAGAGTAACTGAAGTTTGGAAGTAAGTAGACGTATTTGACGTAAGTAGACGTATATCACATCACGCAGTATAAACTATCTGTATAGCAATAATAATAAATATAGCTGCGAGCGGCAATGCAGGGAGCCAAAATACAGTCCAGCCAATCGAGATTTTGGGATGGAGTGGCAGTGATCACTAAGACTTATTTCGAGAGACCTTGACCCATTCATGATGTGTACTAAGTTTGGAGTTAATCGGTTCAGTGGTTCCAGAGAAGATCTGGGAAGGTTTGAGGTAAATCCAAGATGGCCGGCAAAATCTGAACAATCAGCTTCTTCCTTCGACATGCATTAGCCCTCACATTCCTCAATACTTATGTGAAGTTTCAGCTTCAACGTTGAGACGGTATTTACTGCACGAATCACACTATATCTGGCGGAAGAATGGCTCTTTTCCCATCAATTCGCAAGTTTGGGTGATATACATTTGAGAATAGCGGGTAACTATTAAAGTTACGTTGAAATAGTTGGCATATTTCTGCTGCTTCTGGAGACTATAAAGCAACAAACTGTACGGCTATACCTCCGGTAATTCCAGAGTTATGGCCCTTACAAGATGTGTTCCATTTCTGACAAAATTCAAGATGGCGACCAAACAACGAGACCTAAATTAAAAAAATTCACATATTCATGGTCGCCGTATCATATAACGTATATTCCGTCATTTTTCCCGTCCAAATCCGGTACTTGAAAATTCCACCAATTTGATTGTTCGATAGGGTCCATTTTGTTTTACGCAGCAACCTCTCTAGACTTATTCGACTTCTACACTTTCTAGAACTCGATCCATCGATCATGTGTGCTAAGTTTCACGTCAATCGGTTTAGTTGTTCAGGAGAAGAAGATTTTCAAAGGTTTGGAGTTAAATCCAAGATGGCCCCTGAAGCTTTCGCTCAACCGGCTTCATTAGGGGATATGCATCAGTTTCCATCTAGCCCAATCACTATGTATGCACTCCAGGGATTCTTCCATTCGGCATGGAATTATGGGTTTGTTTTGCGACCACCAATTGTTGTAAAATTTTCAACCCAAATCACTTAAATGTATATATTTTCTGAAAAAACATGATTAAACTATTATTTTAAGATATAGCCTATATATGCTATGTTATAGAAAAATGAATCTCGAACATTCTCCTCCAATCTTGCTCCATTTTTCCTAGAAAATCCCTTAAAATGTCGAAAAATGGTCAAATTTGTCTCAATTTCCAGAAAAATTTGTAAGAGCGATTTCAATTAAACTTCTTACTCAAGTTCCCTGGTCCGGTCTCAACTTAAAAGGGCAAAAAATGTGTCCGTTTTTTGTCAGATTTTTTTCCGTAAATAAGTCCTGATTTTTAGGCACACCCAAGGGTCATAACTGAGGCAGGACAAACTTTACTCCATGATCCCGACCAGCATGTAGACGAAGCCAGTCATTGATCTGTATATGCTCGTTTGCAGCGTTGATAATTCTGAATAGGATGGTATTATAGATATAAGCTATTAAGAAGACAAGAAGAACTAGACATTGTTGGTACAATGACACGATCTTTCCATGACGTCCCCGAAAGATATCATTTCGCTGTATTGGCATGTTGCATATACTACAAATTACAACACATATAAGGGAAGTGGGAAGAGGTGCCGACATACTGACAGAGCCACATGACGTCACAGTATAGTCTTCCGGTTAACCTATTCATACCGAGTAGAAACAATTGCCGGAAAGTTGGATTTGCCTAATTAGATTGCGAGAGCCTTAGATCGTCGTTATGTGCCGTTGTTCAAACAAGTGCAAAAAGTTAAACTATTAAAAGTCTATTGTTTTCTGTAGTATTCAGTTCAATTATAGGGAAATTTAACATCGCCTATGTAACACGACATTAATTTAATATCCAACACTTGATCATTGTAGTAGCACAGCTGATTGTGCCAATCAAGTATTCCGGTGTTGGCAAGATCATTGGACTGTCTTGTTCTGTTCGTAGATGAGGGTGAAAATAACGTATAGAAATCGACAATATCATGGAAACAGGTGAACGATATGTTCGAAGGCAGAAATACTATTTTTCTAACATCTTCGAAAATATCAACGCTACAAGCTTGAAATTTCGCAGGCTAGTTGATAATAATATTCTCTCATTTTTGAGCTGGTTGTGTGCGTAGTTTCCCCATAAGATTGAAATAGTGAATTTTTTGGTTTTCGTCAGATATCTGCTATACTTTCTCCTAACTTTTTTCTTGTTCTAGTTCTTTCATGTCAGCCAAGCTAATGACCTATAATAAAATGCAAATTTCGAGTCCAGATGATCAATCGTTTCCGCCCACGAGCCCTCCAACCGTAAAAATGTAAAGGGCCAAAATTCAAGAACCAAGGTTAAGGTCAGGTCAATTACAGATTCTTAGTCCTTATATTTTCTCAAAAAATCAAGTAAATCACTTTTGGTCTCACGTGATATTTAAGGGGAATGTCACATCCGATCGTTTTCTGATTACTGTCAAACGGAAGACTATGGACTGTTCCCTCTTCTGGTTTTGTTTCAAAACTGTCAATGACCTACTTTTTGAGAAAATGGAAGTCATATTTTCGAATTTCGATAGCTTATCCCTCAAGATCAAATCTGAATTTTGATATCCTCGGTCAACTGTGCGGGTCGTGTAGGTCACCTGATCCAATTCGCAGTCTGACTGCATAGACCGTTAAAGACTTGGCTTCGAAACTTTCATCTAATATTTCCACTACAACAGAGATCAAACGTCAGATTTGAGTTCATAGAAGTATCCGTCAGTGTTCGAACAAACAGCGCCTAATCTTGTGCCTTTTTAAAACAAGGGCTTTGAAAATATCAAAGGGGAGATAACTATTTGTTCTTGTTACGTAACAGTTCAAAAATGAAACTAGAAGGGGACCGTATACAAGACTTGTCGTTCCTCAAGGTTCTCAAAGATCTGTTGTATAATACAGGCTGTAGAGCGAAGATACGGAAAACACCACCAGAAGAGAGAACTCGAAACCTGCCATTATGACCTACATAGTTTACTAATCCATTTTGTAGAGAAATCCTTTTAACTCCTATTCTTAAAATCTCAACTACGTGCCTTTCTTCGATCGACCAGTATTACCAAATTACTATAACACGCTTATATCACATTAGGTCAAGGTCAAGGTCAAGGTCAAAAATAAATACTTTCAGCCAAAATGTCAGGATTGCCTCTACATATGTACTAAATATCTAAGCTGTAGATGCAACCGTCTAGCTGTTATTTCAAAAGTGGAATTAAAAGTGGGATAATAATAATAATCAGAAGAATAACAATAGGTCTTTCCATTGGAAATGGAAAGACCTAATAAATCCGTAGAATAACAATAGGTCTTTCCATTCGTAATGAAAAGACCTAATTATGATGTAGCAGAACACGGTCAGTTTATCGTATTATGAAAATTAGACCGGGGCCATTATCCCCTGGGGAATCAGCCAAATACAGATTTATTGATAGTTTTGTAAATGTAAATTATTCTTTGGTCTGTACTCATTCAAATAACTGTGAGTGAATTGTGCTCGGCAGATGGTACCAAGCTAGCAGCGTATAAATACATTCGTACCCATACACTGCACAGATGGATCCATTGGCGATGTTATTGGCCATGTGCACCGTAGAAAACCATAATATGGTAACGGTCATTAACGTTGCAATTGTCTTAGGAGCGACATTAGGGGCCGATTCCGTCGATATTGGAACTTTTAACACGGATTTACCTGTGGTCAGACTTCAGGCCAATTTCGTTAATGGATGACCTTGGCCTGGTGTCAAAGGTCATGAAGGTCATCCAGGTCGAGGTCATAATAAAGGTCATACAATTATATATATTTGTCAATATGAGAAAACTGTTAGATTCTTATTCTTCGACTACATCATACGAGCCTCTAAATCAACTTCATCTCAGGTTGAGCTCACCCTCAAAGGTCAAACTTTGGGTGCATATCATATTGGCTTACGAACGCAGACTGAAAATATGTAACATGTTATGTAAATAGGTTGAAAGTGAGTACGTGGCCCGGATTTACTTGCGTTTGAAAAGTGTTGTAAGATTGTCCCTGTGAAAAATTGTTGCTTCAGGGATACAACATCGAATATTTCCCATGAGAATGCTTGTCACGGAGAACTCGTGCTGGAAACATTAAATATGCATTGTAATCTGACCAAGTTGTCAGCTAGAGACGTATTGATAACCAGATTAAATGATAAATTTTTGACCTGGGATGCGTTGCAAGGGTTTTCTCTATCACCATATATATAAACTGTGTTTGTGTTCAGAATAACATATTTATGAATATTGAGATATCAATACTTTATCAAATATAATTATCAATCTATGCCAAAAGCTTCAGGTTTAATGAATGCTTAAGTCTACGGTCTCCAACGTCGCAACACGGAGAATAATTAATCGGTATTTTGATATGATTTACCTTTCCGGATTTATTGTTGATTTTATATAAATTATACACCACATGGGGAAGGCTCAGATAAATTCAGCAAATTGAGAGATCTATATTCTCTATAGTCGGCGAGGGTGGGTTTCTGCTATGTTATTATAACAGTGTTATTTTGGGATTACACTACATTGGCTGTGTGGTTAAGTTCAGCACTAAAGTGCACGTTTCATCACTAGAATCTCTGCCTTACCAAGAGAGTGTAGTCGCAAAATAACGAAAATACTGTTATACGATCACTTTCTAAAAGACAAAAAATATCTTTCTATTTTATTGTAACTTGGGTACTCATCTTAGTCTATTCCTGTATTGGTTTGATAGTTTTGGGATCCTTGAGAGTAAGGAATGTATAACATCCATTGGATGAAAAAAAAATGTTCAGGCATTCGTACACATCTACAAAAAAAAACACACACACACACAAAATACAAAAAAAAAACAAAACAGGATATCTGTCGGGTCTGGGAGAGAACAGTAGAACGAGAAATTCAAGAAACGAAATTGAACGCCCACTGGGGGAACTGAAACATAAGTACACATGCTCTAACGAAAACTTACCTATCATCATGGAAGTTAACATCTGTGATTGACAGCAGAAAGGCAAATGAAGCATTATAGCACAGGAGCTTCTTGTTTTCGCTATGGTGCAGAAGATATTGCTTGGTTCTATTAATGGAAGAGTTACAAGGAGAAATCTCTTAAACTTCAGACAGTTAATTGGATTGGAAAGTATTTTTTGTAGCTAAGACTGACGTTTCGTGTGAAATCCAACTGAGTAAATGCTCTCGACAGATAGAACACGAAGAGTTATTACCTGCTTGCGTGTGATCCTAACTGTAACTTCTTAAAAAGTGCAACAGTCTGTGCTCCTACCGAGGTCGTCCATTATCAAGGGAGTAGATCACGTTCATTATAAACGATAAAATATTCTTAAACGTTCAGTAATAACGTGTTAGTTTAAGATAAGACACAAGGGTCACCACCCTACACATAAATATGGCGTAATTGGTGTATGAACCCAGATTGGAATCATTAGATTGGTATGAAGCTCGGTCAACACTTGGATGGATGACCGGGTGATGTATACTAGCTGGGCTCATCAGTGTTCCGGGTAATAAGAACTGTGAGCAATCTTTTGTTCTGGCACATATAGGCACCGTCGTGATACGAATGAAACAAGGTTGAACATGACGTTAAACCCTACTACTCACTCACACACTCCTTAGATTGGTGGGGAAAATAGCCCATTTTCGTGTTTAGTTACAACACATAAGAGGGAAGTGGAAAGAGGTGCTGACCTACAGACAGAGCCACATGGCTTCACAGTAAAGTCATCTGGTTAACCTATTCTGAAGCACATACCAAGAATCTAACGATGTTGTATCTCAGGTACGCTTTTATTGTACCTGTTCATGTGGCAACTTGGATGACATGACAACACGGCCCCTAGCACCGGCATAAGCGGTATTAGATACAAATCTAGAGAGCTACGATGAAAATGCTCTGACGACTCGTATATTGGTAATTGGTGAGCTGTGTCGCTGTGACAACTCGTACACTGGGGATTGATGAGCTGTATCATCGTCAGATGAAAATGACGGCATTTAACACAAAAGACTAGTCTGTAAGGCCCGATGTCGACCCAGCATCAACTTCCCAGAATGCCAACATATATCAAAGATTAAAAGCCCATTAGACTGATTGACCAAAGTCAAATATTCTTTAGTTGACATGAAAGATCTTTTATATAATTATTGCGAAATATGAAATACAACTGGGGGTCACAATACTCACATTTAAATGGCAGCAGTCTATCAGATAAATAGTAAGCCCTGTCTAGAGTGGATAGGTGTGAGGAATTGGGGTGGAAGTGGGAAAATATTCTAAGGATCATCTCATGTGTAAGACTGCCTTTTTGCTGGAATGGAATTGGTATGAATTATTGGGGACAACAGAAGTATAACAGTAGTTTCGTTATTTTGGGATTACACTATTTCAGTATAGCACAAACTCTGATGGAAATAATTGGCCAGGTCCCATAATTGATTTGAACCAGCGACCCCACCAGAGTAAGGCACCCAACCGTCAGCACTATATGTGGGATATCTAAACCACTCGACCAACGGGCCGGCAATAGAATAAGAGGTAGGAGGCCGATTGTCTCGAAAGCGAACAGTACTCTCTAATGACAGTAATGACACAGATGCCTAGCTGAATACATGAGCAGATGTATATTTTGTTTACTCTGGTGGTCGCTGGGACGAATCTCGAATGGTACTGGACCGATTTTCAGCATTGATTCCGTGCTTCACTAAGAACGTGTAATCCTAAAATAACGAAAATACTGTTATAAGATCACTTGCTAAATCAAAAAATATATTCTGCTCAACAAAAGTATAATCTCCAGTCATTTTCGTCGGACATATTTTTCTTTGGATTGATTAAGAACACGCGTTAATGGTTCTGTTGTGAGAGATATTAATATTTTGTTTTAGTCCGGCAGCCAAACCCCAGTTTAAGCCTTGACGTGGAAATGGAGTCCACCTAACGTTTTTTGATGGATTATATATCTCCAATGTATGCAGATTCAGAATCCGGATGATGCAAGCCTGGCATCCTTGGGGAAAAGAAAATAATCAAGATGGCCGCCAGCATATGCAACATGGTCGCTGTATATCGCTTAGATTGATCGATATATGGAATTGAGCTGTATACTTTTGGTCTAAGAGTTTTTATTGCTCAAGAAATGGTGTATCTAGAATCTAGTAGTAGGAAGACGGCACATTCTGTCCCAAAAATGAGGGTCCCAAATGAGGGGCAGGTAGATCACGTGGAGCTGACGTCAAAGGTCAAATGACAGAGGTATCTCCTGGGTCAAAGATCACTTCCGAGTCGAAGGTCAAATATCAAGGGTCAATTCCGGTCACATGAAAGCCCAGCAAGAGTGATCTCCCCATAAAGAAGACAGTACGCTGCGGTGACTTCACTGTTAAATCTAATGGGGAACCCACGCATGGACATTTGCGGTATGGGTTGTGGCCCCTTGTTTTCTTCATATCGAGCTGTAGAACACGATGGGAGGGCTTCGAGGCCAAGCCTTGACTTTTTTACTGAGCAAGTAGCGCTGGGGTGGACATTTTGGGGTCTAGGTGCACCCCTAGTGGTCTGATTGGGTCGTGTGAGGTATCTGTGTGAAGCATTCGTGGGGGAAGGGGGCATCCAACGGGATGGCTGTGTGGTGGAACTGACGTCATTTTGTGCATGCGCAGAAGAAAAATGGTATTGGAATGGACGTTTTTGGGTCAAGACGGACCCATAATGGGCGTACTGGGCTGTGGGAGGTGTCATCGTGAAGCTCTCGTAGAGAAGCAGTCGACTAGTCTAATGTGTCGTCCGTTTTCAACAATCTGCTCATGCCCAGACAGGGAATGGTGGGAAAATGGGCACTGGATGGGACGTTTTGGGGATGAGGTGAACCAATAGTGGTCCGATTGGGCCGTATGAGGTATCTGTTTGAAGCATTGAGGCGCTCAGCTGAATGAGTTGTAGGATGGAACTGACGCTCTTCTGTTCATGCGCAGTAGAAAATTTTATTTGAATGGAAGTTTTTGGGGTCGCGACTGAACATTAGTGGACCGATTGGGCCATAAAAAGTGTCATCGTGAAGTTGTCGTGAAGAAACATCCGACTAGGCTAGTGTGTCGTGCAGCTTCAACATTCTGCGCATGTGCGGTCTGGGCGTAGTTTAGAAACCAAGCATTTTAGGGGTTCGTGGGGGGTCTGTTGAGTGATTGTGGGACAATCCGTTGTCCTAATAGGCCGTGTAGGGTGTCAGCTTGAAGCTCTCGTGGTGCAGACCACGACTGGAGGGATGTTCACGTCAGCTGTGAGTGGTAGTAAAATCGGCCAATTTAAGGGTAAGAAGAAAGGTGTTTGGGGTAGAGATGGACCATCCGTGGTCCAATGGCCCGTGAGGCGTACCCAACGCCCGTTAACGCCCGGTGGTGGTGGTGGTGGTGGTGGTGGTGGTGGTGTCTGTATATATAGTGATTAATACGTGTCCCTCATCAGTCCGGGACGATGAATGGTATGGTTTTTGATGGAAGTCATGGGGAAACGTCCATTGTGAGTGCGTTTGTCTTGGAAGCCATTGGGAAGCTTCCATTGGGAGTGCGCGCGCGCGCGCGCGTGTGTGTGTGTGTGTGTGTGAACAATGAGCTTAGTTACTCGTCTCTTTTGGAAGACAAGAAGGCTCTAAAAAGAACCGTACTTTTCTGTCGCTGTAAGACAGAACTGTCATTACCATAGCATCAGGTTCAATAGTGCAAAGATCATTGTGAGGCCAACGAGCCGTCCCTGGTTTCAGCGTGAGTGCTCGTGGTTCATAGCCGTGGTTCATCAAGGGTGGCTGTCATAGTCCAGTAGTGGTGGGTGATAGCACACCTCTCCATCGAGTCGACTCTGTCGAGCACCGCTTCTGTGAACTGTTCCAGGATCTGGCGTTCCCCCTCGTTGTCGTCGCCATCTGCAAACATGGACCGAACCACTGCTCGGTGACCCGTGAGTGAATTAACCACGATCACATGCTGTAAAATGCGAGTCGCATAGGGATGGGTCCCTGTCATGGCTCTGCAACAGTAGGAATGGGGGATTGGGATCCAGAGGGACGTGCTTCATAGACGATCTCACACATGCATGGTCTGGAATTGTGAGAAAGTGGCCTTAACGCCCTAGCATAACACCTTGACGCTATGATGTGGACAGATGAGAGAACAACAACAACAACAACAACAACAAGTATGACAGGTCAATTATTTTACTATCCTCACCAGCACATCGTAACTAAGCTGGAGGAGTCGCGTTAGGTATGTTTTCAATTCTCGATCCGTCGTTTAAGAAAGTTCAATCTTCGGTCAGGATCGCTCTTGGCCTAAGCGTCGTCGGGCAGTCCAAGATACCGTTGAGGCAGCATGTTCTGAAACAGTTGTTTGCGCATTCTCTCTTATTATCCAAGGCCTTGGTGGGAGGTAACCCCATATCCTCTTTCAAGTGAAGCTTGGTCTTTATGATGGACCTGTTCGTGGGATCGCCTTTCATTTCAAGCGACAGCAGGCTATACCGTTCATAGATGGCCATGGCTGTTTTCCGGATGTTCGGCCGCATTTGGATGCATGCATGGATGGGTTGAGAGCTCGGAGCTCTCGAAGCTCGGAGCTCTTGCGTTAAGACGGGCGTTGGGCACGCCTCACTCCCGGAGCTCCGAGCCCTTGGAGCTTGGAGCTCGGAAGTGACGTCATCGTACTCATGCGCATACAACTGTGATGCACCCGTATCCTGGTGTATCCTATGCCCTACGGACTTTAGAAAATATGTCTTATCTATCAGCATTTTGAAAGCTATGAGTGATTGAGGTAACCAATTAATTCAACGCTTTATATTTCAAAGACACAGGCTTACTTTCAAGGGTCAGCGGCATCCATCTTGAATAACTTTTCCTGTTTTTCTTGTTTGTTTTCGCTAAATTGTTGTTTGACGTATGCACTGATTAAATTTATCCCAAATGTATAGTCAAATATATGACAATCAGCTTTCGAGATCATCCATGCGAAAATTCAGCATGACATAATAACCGGAAAATGCTTCATGGCGGCCATGGATATTTCGATTTCCCCAAGGATGCCGAAGTGGCATCATCCGGTTTCGTGATCAGCGCATCGAAAAGATATAGAAACCATCAAAAAACATCAGGTGGACTGTATTTCCAGGTTTTTCGACCTGCTGCCGGACTATTTACTGTTATTCTATTATGAGGTAATTATTTAATGATGGCATAGTACTCTCAGTGGATCGGAGGATCGGAAATTGTAAGATATGTCGATAGACTTCATCAATAGAACGACATTCCCTCGTCAATTTCAATAACTTTTTTACATGACTTTCTGAAAGCCCATATCGACTCGAGCGCCGATAGGCATTGTCGAATCGAAACAAAATGTCAAGGGAATCCAACTAGCTGCAAAACGTCAGTGTGATGGCACTTCGGTTTCAATGCACCATGTTCTTAGTTAACATTTTACATTCGTGTATTTTTTTTCTGTACACTAAATAGAATAATAACTAGATATATAATGTCGAGCCGTTAAGTAGATTTATGTGTTCCTTATCTCCGCGTTTTTCCTAAGAGCGAATCATTGGTGCAATATATCTGGAGATCACGGTTAGGGAAAGCGGCATTGACGTTCGATTTATCCTGGCCTTTTATTAAATATGACAATCAATCTTTTCCTTACAATTGACCAATTGAACTTTCTTGTTTTATTTCAATCGCTCGTACCACATTGGCTATTGTACATTTTTCGCGGCATTGTACTGTCACACTGCCAATCCGGACTGTACCAATTGTTCATTAGATAAGACGAAAGGATTTCCCCAATAACTGATTGATTATTATTATTATTATTATTTTTTTTTTTTTTTATTGCCACAGAATTTTTATTATATATTTACAGACAATGCATTGACATATTAATTCTTACCATCATATTTGTACCCTACTTGGAACTTTGTAAATACAGTACGAATACGTGAATATTACATTTGCAAGCTTATTTGTACATATACTATTTACAGAAAGTCTGTGCCGAAGTGGTACTCTAAAACAAAGAATAAAATAAATACAAAAAACCGCGAGCAGTTACATCAATTTCAACCACAAATACCATTCGGTATTAAATTTGTCTATCATATAGTTTTTCATAGCAATTGACTGCTCAATAAATAGGAAATTTTTGACATCGTGCTGTAAACCAGCAATGTGTACAATTTTTCCTTGACATCTACATTTGTAGATATAATATTTAGTAATCAGCAGAATGAAATTGATCGGTTTATAATAACTTTCAGTTTTTGTTATGCCGAACAAGATTTGTTTTCGGGTAATATTTAATAAAATATCAGTTTTTCTGTATATCCAGCTGCTTAAAGATTCCATTAGCTCATCAATAATTTCACATTCATAGAATAGATGCTCGATTGTTTCAGTCTGCTGTTTACAAAAAGTACATTTATCGTCATTTCTCACTTTCATTTGTACAAGAAGTTTGTTTGTTGCTAGAATACGGTGGTTTATTCTGTACTGCAGCCACTGCAATTTTGTATTTTTGCAACACTTAAAAGGTACCATGTATATAAATTTCCATTCCCCAGTAGACACAATATCATATTTTTCTTGGCTTTTTGGGATTATCTTGTTTTTGACCAACAAAGTGTAAATATCTCGACACCCTTTCAAGCTTTTCAATATGATCCGGAGTTTGAAAGGCATTTCTACATTATATGTCAGTCGTGGTACTAATTTCAGATTATAGTGGCTGATGTGCGACTTTATTGCTTTACAAACACCCCAATACTCTAAATAATTGGATTTTGTGTTGTATATATTGATGAAAGATTCATAGTCTAAGAATTCACCTTCATTGTCAATCAAATCCCCAATACAGTATACATTGCTGTCATACCAATTCTTATAAAAAATCGATTGGTTATTTACCTTGATGTTTTCATTTAACCAGATGTTTGTTGTATATAATTCTTCAGTAGTGACAGGTTGAGTTTTTGCGTTAACAGCTCCCCATGCACGTAAAACGTCACACCAGAAAGCATTGGTACATTGTCTCGCAAGGGATATCAGAAATTCATTTCCTTTTTTTATCAGATCTGAAATATTGGCTGTCGAGGTTTCAAATAGTTGTTTGTATTGTGTTTGCTGTAATAAAAGTCTTCGTATCCATGTTGATTTGAGTGCTGCTATAAAATACTGTATGTTTATCATCTTCAAGCCCCCCATCTCGTAGTTTTGAGTCAATATTTCTCTTTTCACCCTATCTTGTTTCGATTGCCAGATAAAAGAGTAAAACATCGTATTCAGTTTCTTTATGTAATCGTCTGAGGGGTCTGG